>ML340280.1:0-10952 GCA_005239505.1 Nicotiana paniculata
GATTAGATAACAATTAGAGTGATTTAGCAAGTAGTTTACACAAGTCCTTGTGGGTTCGACATTAGATTTAACATTATATCACTTGCTACGATCACGTATACTTGCGTGGGTGTTTACTACCAACACCGGTACCGGCTTTGTACTAAGGTGTCCGGCCTAGACCACGACAGGCGATAATACAGGCACGACTGGCGGAATTTCAGTTTAATTTCCATAAAATACCAAAAATATGTAACTTGATCATTTCAGAGCGTTGGTTATGGTTCCATGGGTCGTATTTGATGTCCTGGAGAAATATGATGCGATCTGGTACCGGCTATTTACCAAGGCATCCGGCCTGGACCATGGCAGGCGATAATAGAGGCACGACTGACGGAACTCCAGTTTAATTGCCATAAAACGCACAAAAATTTAACTTGATCATTTCGAAGCATATGTTATGGTTCCTTGGGTCATATTTAAGGTCCCGGACAAATATCATACGATCCGGTACCAGCTCTGTACAAGGGCGTCCAGCCTGGACCATGGGAGGCGATATTACAGGCTCGACTAGCGGAATTCCAGTTTAATTGCCATAAAACGCACAAAAATTTAACTTGATCATTTCGAAGTATTGGTTAGGGTTCCTTGGGTCGTAATTGATGTCCCAGACAAATATCAGGCTACCCGATACCGGCTCCATACCAAGGCGTCCACCATGGACCATGGCAGGCGCTAATACAGGCACGACTGGCGAAATTCCAGTTTAATTGCCATAAAATGCCAAAAAATGTAACTTGATCATTTCAAAGCGTTGGTTATGGTTCCTTGGGTCTTATTTAATGTGTCGGACAAATATCATGCGACCCGGTACCGGCTCCTTACCAAGGCGTCCGGCCTGGACCATGGTAGGCGATAATATAGGCACGATTGTCGGAATTCCTATTTAATTGCTATAAAATGCCAAAAAATGTAACTTCATCATTTCAAAGCGTTAGTTATGGTTCCTTAGGTCATATTTTATATCCAGGACAAATATCATGCGATCTGGTACCGACTCCGTTCCAAGGCATTCGGCCTGGACCATGGCAGGCGATAATACATGCACGACTGACGGAATTCCAGTTTAATTGCCATAAAATGCCAAAAAATGTAACTTGATCATTTCGAAGCGTTGGTTATGGTTGTTTGGGTCGTATTTGATGTCCCGGACAAATGTCATGCTATCCGGTACAGGCTCCGTACCGAGGCGTCCGACTTGGACCATGGCAGGCGATAATACAGGCACGACTTGCAGAATTCCAGTTTAATTGCAATAAATGTCAAAAAATGTAACTTGATCATTTCGAAGAGTTGGCTATGGTTCCTTTTGTCGTATTTGATGTCCCTGATAAATATCTTGTGATCCGGTACCGGCTCCGTAGCAAGGGGTCCAGCCTGGACCATGGCAGGTGATAATACAGGCACGATTGGCAGAATGCAAGTTTAATTGCTATAAAATGCCAAAAAATTAACTTGATAATTTCGAAGCATTGGTTATTGTTCCTTGTGTCGTATTTGATGTCTCGAACAAATATCAAGATATTCGGTACCGGCTCCGCAACAAGGAGTCCGGCCTGGACCACGGCAGGCGATAATATAGGCATGGCTGGCGCAATTCCTGTTTATTTGCCATAAAATGCCAAAAAATGTAACTTGATCATTTAAAAGTTTTGGTTATTTTTCCTTGGGTCATATTTTATGTACCGAACAAATATCAAGCAATTCAGTACCGGCTACGTACCACGGCATCCGGCCTGGACCATGGCAGACAATAATACAAGCACGACTAGCGGAATTCTAGTTTAATTTGCCATAAAATGCCAAAAAATATATCTTTATCATTTCAAAGTGTTTGTTATGGTTACTTGGGTCGTATTTGATGTCCCAGAAAAATATCATGTGATGCGGTACCGGCTCCGAACCAAGGCGTCCGGCCTGGACCATGGCAGGTGATAATACAGGCACAACTGGCGCAATGCCAGTTTAATTTCCATAAAATTCCAAAAAAATATAACTTGATCATTTCGAAGGATTGGTTATGGTTCCTTGGGTCATATTTAATGTCCCGAAAAAATATCATGCGACCCATTACCGGCTTCATACCAAGGCGTCCGGCTTGGACCATGGCAGGCGATAATACAGGCACGAATGGCGGAATTCCAGTTTAATTGCCATAAAATACCAAAAAATGTAACTTGATCATTTCGAAGCATTGTTTATGGTTCCTTGGGTCGTATTTGATTTCCCAGAGAAATATCATGTGATCCTGTACAGGCTCCGTACCGAGGCGTCCGACCTGGACCATGGCAGGCGGTAATACAGGCACGACTGGCGGAATTCCAATTTAATTACCATAAAATGCCAAAAATGTAAATTGATCATTTTGAAGTGCTGGTTATGGTTCCTTGAGTCGTATTTGATGTCCCTGATAAATATCATGCGATCCGGTACCGGCTTCGTAGCAAGGCGTCCGGCCTGGACCATGGCAGGTGATAATACAGGCATGATTGGCTGAATTCAAGTTTAATTGCTATAAAATGCCAAAAAATGTAACTTGATCATTTAGAAGCGTTGGTTATGGTTCTTTGGGTCGTATTTGATGTCCCAGATAAATATCATGCGATCCAGTACCGTCTCCGTACCAAGGCGTCCGGACTGGACCATGGCAGGCGATAATACATGCACGACTGGCAGAATTCCAGTTTAATTGCCATAACATGTCAAAAAATATAAACTAATCATTTCGAAGCGTTGGTTATGGTTCCTTGTGTCATATTTGATGTCTCGGACAACTATCATGTGATTTGGTACCGGCTCCGTACCAAGGATCCGACCTGGACCATGGAATGCGATAATACAGGCATGACTAGCGGATTTCAAGTTTAACTGCCAAAAAACGCCAAAAAATGTAACTTTATCATTTCGAAGCGTTGGTTATGGTTCCTTGGGTCATATTTCATTTCACGGACAATGTCATGCGACCCGGTACTGGCTCAGTACCAAGGCTTCCGGTCTGGACCATGGCAGGCGATAATACAGGCACAACTGTCGGAATTCCAGTTTAATTGCCATAACATGCCAAAAAAATGTAACTTGATCATTTCAGAGCGTTGGTTATGGTTCCTTGGGTCGTATTTGATGACCTGGATAAATATCATGATATCCAGTACCGGCTCCGTATTAAGGCGTCCGGTCTGGACCATGGCAGGCGATAATACAGGCACGACTTGCGGAGTTCCAGTTTAATTGCCATAAAATGCCAAAAAATGTAACTTGTTCATTTCGAAGCGTTGGTTATGGTTACTTGGGTCGTATTTGATTTACCGGAAAAATATCATGCTATCCGGTACCGGCTCCGTACCAAGGCGTCCAGCCTGGACCATGGCTGGCGATAATACAGGCACGACTGGCGGAATTCTAGTTTAATTCCCATAAAATGCCAAAAAATGTAACTTGATCATTTTGAAGCATTGGTTATGGTTCCTTGGGTCATATTTCATATCCCAGAAAATATCATGTGACCCGGTACCGGCTCCATACCAAGGCGTCCGGCCTGTACCATGGCAGGCGATAATACAGTAACGAGTGGCGGATTTTCCGTTTAATTGCCATAAAATGCAAAAAAATGTAACTTGATCATTTCGAAGCATTGTTTATGGTTCCTTGGGTCGTATTTGATGTCTCAGAGATATATCATGCCACTATCCACGCTGGTCCACGCCCCGAGTCGATCGGCGGACCGGCTCAACACCATTCCACGTCCGACCGGGGCGCATCATCGGCCCCTATCCGCTTCCCTCCGGAAGATTTCAAGCTTTCTTTGACTCTCTTTTCAAATTCCTTTTCATATTTCCCTCGCGGTACTTGTTCGCTATCGGTCGCTCGCCCGTATTTAGCCTTGGACGGAATTTTCAATTTAATTGTCGTAAAATGCCAAAAAATGTAACTTGATCATTTCAAGGCGTTGGTTATGGTTCCTTGTGTCGTATTTGATGTTTCGGACAAAGATCATGAGATTTGGTACTAGCTCCGTACCAAGGAGTCCGACCTGGACCATGGCAGGCGATAATACAGGCATGACTGGCGGAATTCAAGTTTAATTGCCAAAAAATGCCAAAATATGTAACTTGATCATTTCAAAGTGTTGGTTATGGTTCCTTGGGTTTTATTTGATGTCCCGGAAAAATATCATGCGATCCGGTATCGGCTCCATACCAAGGCGTCCGGCCTGGACCATGGATGGCGATAATACATGCACGACTAGCGGAATTCTAGTTTAATAGCCATAAAATGCCAAAAGATGTAACTTGATCATTTCGAAACATTGGTTATGGTTCCTCGGGTCGTATTTGAAGTCCCGGAAAAATATCATGTGATTTAGTACCGGCTACGTACCAAGGCGTCCGGCGTGGACCATGGCAGGCGACAATACCGGCACGACTTGGCGGAATTCCAGTTCAATTGCCATAAAATTCCAAAAGATGTAACTTGATCATTTCGAAGCATTAGTTATGGTTACTTGGGTCATATTTGATTTACCGGACAAATATCATGCTATTCGGTATCAGCTCCGTACCAAGGCGCCCGGCCTGGACCATGACAGGCGATAATACAGGCACGGCTGGCGAAATTCCAGTTTAATTGCCATAAAATGCCAAAAAATGTAACTTGATCATTTCAAAGCGTTAGTTATGGTTCCTTGGGTCATATTTAATGTCCCGGTCAAATATCATGCGATCCGGTACCGGCTTTGTACCAAGGCGTCCGATCTGGACCATGGGAGGTGATAAATACGGGCACGACTGGCGGAATTCCAATTTAATTGCCATAAAATTCCAAAAAATGTAACTTGTTCATTTCGAAGCGTTGGTTATGGTTACTTTGGTCGTATTTGATTTACCGGACTAATATCATGCTATCCGGTACCGGCTCCGTACCAAGGCGTCCGGCCTGGACCATGGCAGGCGATATTACAGGCAAGACTAGTGGAATTCCAGTTTAATTGCCATAAAAATACAAAAAATGTAACTTGACCATTTCGAAGAGTTCATTATGTTTCCTTGGGTTTTATTTGATGTCCCAGAAAAATATCATGCGATCCGGTATCGGCTCCATACCAAGGCGTCCGGCCTGGACCATGGATGGCGATAGTACATGCACGACTATCGGAATTCTAGTTTAATAGCCATAAAATGCCAAAAGATGTAACTTGCTCATTTCGTATTGGTTATGGTTTCTTGGGTTGTATTTGATGTCTCAGACAAATATCATGCTATCCGGTACCGGCTCTGTACGCAGGCGTCCAGTGTGGACTATGGCAGGCGATATTACAGGCACGAGTGGCACAATTCAAGTTTAATTACAATAAAATGCAAAAAAATGTAACTTGATCATTTTGAAGCGTTGGTTATGGTTCCTTGTGTCGTATTTTATGTCCCGGAGAAATATCATGCTATCCAGTACCGGCTCCGTACCAAGGCGTCCGGCATGGACTATGGCAGGCGATAATACAGGCACGGCTGGCGAAATTCTAGTTTAATTGCCGTAAAATTCCAAAAAATGTAACTTGATCATTTTGAAGCATTGTTTATGGTTCCTCGGGTCGTATCTGAAGTCCCAGACAAATATTATGCGATTCAGTACCGGCTACGTACCAAGGCGTCCGGCCTGGACCATGGCAGGCGACAATATAGGCACGACTTGGCGGAATTCCAGTTTAATTGCCATAAAATTCCAAAAAATGTAACTTGATCATTTCGAAGAGTTGGTTATGGTTTCTAGGGTTGTATTTGATGTCCCGGATAAATATCATGCGGTCCGGTACCGGCTCCGTACCAAGGTGTCTGGACTGGACTATGGCAGGCAATAATATAGGCACGACTAGCAGAATTCCAGTTAAATTGCCATAAAATGCAAAAAAATGTAAATTGATCATTACGAAGCGTTGGTTATGGTTACTTGTGTTGTATTTTATGTCCCGGACAAATATCATGCGATTCGGTATCAGCTCCATACCAAGGCATCCGGCCTCGACCATCGTAGGCGATAATAGAGGCACGACTGGCAAAATTCCAATTTAATTGCCATAAAATGCCAAAAAATGTAACTTGATCATTTCCAAGCGTTGGTTATGGATCCTTGGGTCGTATTTGATATCCCGGAGAAATATTATGCAATCCGGTACCGGCTCCGTACCAAGGCGTCTGGACTGGACCACGGTAGGCGATAATAGAGGCATGACTGACGGAATTCCAGTTTAATTGCCATAAAATGCCAAAAAAATGTAATTTGATAATTTCGAAGCGTTGGGTATGGTTCCGTGGGTCGTATTTGATGACCTGGATAAATATCATGCTATCCAGTACCGGCTCCGTATTAAGGCGTCCGGTCTGGACCATGGGAGGTGATAAATACAGGCACGACTGGCGGAATTCCAGTTTAAATTCCATAAAATGCCAAAAAATGTAACTTGATAATTTTGAAGAGTTGGTTATGGTTCCTTGTGTTGTATTTGATGTCCCAGACAAATATCATATGATCCGATATCGGCTCCGTACCAAGGCATCCGGCCTGGACCATGACAGGCGATAATACATGCACGACTGGCAGAATTCCAATTTAATTGCCATAAAATGCCAAAATATGTAACTTGTTCATTTCGAAGCATTGGTATGGTTACTTGGGTCGCATTTGATGTATCAGACAAATATCATGCTATCCGGTACCGGCTCCGTACCAAAGCGTCCGGCCTGGAACATGGCAGGCGATAATACATGCACGACTGGCGGAATTCCAGTTTAATTGCCATAAAATGTCAAAAAATATAACTTGATAATTTTGAAGCATTGGTTATGGTTCCTTGGTCGTATTTGATGTCCCGTACAAATATCATGTGATCCGGTACCAGCTCCGTACCAAGGCGTCCGGCCTGGACTATGGCAAGCGATAATACAGGCACAACTGGCGGAATTCCAATTTAATTTCCATAAACTGCCAAAAAAATGTAACTTGTTCATTTCGAAGAGTTGGTTATGGTTACTTGGGTCGTATTTAATGTCCTGATCAAATATCATGCGATCCGATACCGGCTTCGTACCAAGGCATCCGGTCTGGACCATGGGAGGTGATAAATACAGGCACGACTGGCGGAATTCCAGTTTAATTGCCATAAAATGCCAAAAAATGTAACTTGATAATTTCGAAGAGTTGGTTATGGTTCCTTGTGTTGTATTTGATTACCAGACAAATATAATATGATCCGATATCGGCTCCGTACCAAGGCGTCCGGCCTGGACCATGGCAGGCGATAATACAGGCACGACTGGCAGAATTCCAATTTAATTGCCATAAAATACCAAAAAATGTAACTTGATCATTTCCAAGCGTTGGTTATGGTTACTTGGGTGGTATTTGATGTCCCGGACAAATATCATGCGATCAAGTTCAAGCTTCGTACCAAGGCGTCCGGCCTGGACCATGGCAGGCGATATTACAGGCAGGACTAGCGGAATTCCAGTTTAATTGCCATAAAATGCCAAAAAATGTAACTTGATCACTTCGAAGAGTTGGTTATGGTTACTTGGGTCGTATTTGATGTCCCGGACAAGTATCATGCTATCCGATACCGGCTCCGTCCGCGACAAATATCATGCGATTCAGTATCGGCTCCATACCAAGGTGTTCGGCCTGGACCATGGATGGCGATAATACATGCACGACTGGCGGAATTCCAGTTTAATTGTCATAAAATTTAACTTGAACATTTCGAAGCATTGTTTATGGTTCCTTGGGTCATATTTGATGTCCCGGACAAATATCATGCGATCCGGTACCAGCTCCATACCAAGGCATCAGCCTGGACCATGGCACGCTATATTACAGGCACGACTAGCGGATATCCAGTTTAATTGCCATAAAATGCCAAACAAATGTAACTTGATCATTTCGAAGAGTTGGTTATGGTTACTTGGGTCGTATTTGATGTCCCGGACAAGTATCATGTTATCCGATACCGGCTCCGTCCCGGACAAATATCATGCGATTCAGTATCGGCTCCATACCAAGGTGTCCGGCCTGAACCATGGATGGCGATAATACAGGCACGACTTGCAGAATTCCAGTTTAATTCCCATAAAATGTAACTTGATCATTCGAAGCATTGGTTATGGGTCCTTGGGTAATATTTGATGTCCCATACAAATATCATGCGATCCGGTACCAGCTCCGTACCAAGGCGTCCGGCCTGAACCATGGATGGTGATAATACAGGCACGACTGGCTGAATTCCAGTTTAATTGCCAAAAAATGTAACTTGATCATTTCGAAGCGTTGGTTATGGTTCCTTGGGTCGTATTTGATGTCCCGGAGAAATATGATGTGATCCAGTACCAGCTTCGTACCAAGGCATCCGGCCTGGACCATGGCAGGTGATATTACAGGCACGACTAGCGAAATTCCAGTTTAATTGCCATAAAATGCCAAAAAAATGAAACTTGATAATTGTGAAGAGTTGGTTATGGTTACTTGGGTCGTGTTTGATGTCCCGGACAAATATCATGTGATCCGGTATCGGTACCATACCAAGGTGTCCGGCCTGGACCATGGATTGCGATAATACAGGCACGACTGGCGGAATTCCAGTTTAATTCCTATAAAATGTAACTTGATCATTTCGATGCATTGGTTATGGGTCCTTGGGTCATATTTGATGTACCATACAAATATCATGTGATACGGTACCAGCTACATACCAAGGCGTCCGGCCGTGACCATGGCAGGCGATATTACAAGCACGACTAGCCGAATTCCAATTTCATTGCCATAAAATGCCAAAAACTGTAACTTGATCATTTATAAGAGTTGGTTATGGTTACTTGGGTCGTACTTGATGTCCTAGACCGATATCATGTGACCCGATACCGGCTCTATACCAAGGTGTACGGCGTGGACCATAGATGGTGATAATACAGGCACGACTAGCGGAATTCCAGTTTAATTGCCATAAAGTGTAACTTGATCATTTCGAAGCTTTGGTTATGGTTCCTTGGGTCATATTTGATGTCCCGAACAAATATCTTGCGATCTGGTNTTTCCATTTTAATTGCCATAAAATGCCAAAACATATAACTTGATCATTTCGAAGAATTGGTTATGTTTCCTTGGGTCGTATTTGATGTCCAGAAAAATATCATGCGATCCGGAACCGGCTCCATATCAAGGTGTCCGGCCTGGACCATGGCAGGCGATAATACAGGCACGACTGGCGGAATTCCAGTTTAATTGCCATAAAATGACAAAAAATGCAACTTGATCATTTCGAAGCGTCGGTTATGCTTCCTTAGGTCGTATTTGATGTCCCGGAGAAATATCATGTGATCCGGTACCGGCTCCGTACCAAGGCGTCCGGCCTGGACTATGGCAGGCGATAATACATGCACAGCTGGCGGAATTCCAGTTTAATTGCAATAAAATTCCAAAAAATGTAACTTCATCATTTCAAAGTGTTGGTTATGAATCCTTGGATTTTATTTGATGTCCCGGACAAATATCATGCGATTCGGTACCGGCTACAAACCAAGGCGTCCGGTCTGGATCATGGAAGGTGATGACGCAGGCAGAACTTGGCGGAATTCTAGTTTAATTGCCATAAAATGCCAAAAAATCCTTTATAAGAGTTTGTTATGGTTTCTTGGGTTGTATTTTATGTCCCGAACAAATATCATGTGATTCGGTACCAGATCCATACCAAGGCGTCCGACATGGACCATGGATGGAGATAATACAGGCACGACTGGCTAAATTCCAATTTAATTGCCATCAAAATGCCAAAAAATTTAACTTGATCATTTCGTAGCGTTGGCTATGGTTCCTTGGGTCATATTTGATGTCCCGAACAAATATCATGCGATCCCGTACAGGCTCCGTACCGAGGCGTCCGGCCTGGACCATGGCAGGCGGTAATACAGGCACGACTGGCGGAATTCAAATTTAATTGCCATAAAATGCCAAAAATGTAACTTGGTCATTTTGAAGTGTTGGTTATGGTTCCTTGGGTCGTATTTGATTTCCCTGAGAAATATCATGCGATTCGGTACCGGCTCCGTTGCAAGGCGTCCGGCCTGGACCATGGCAGGTGATAATACATGCACGATTGGCAAAATTCAAGTTTAGTTGCTATAAAATTCCAAAATATGTAACTTGATCATTTAGAAGCGTTGGTTATGGTTCATTGGGTCGTATTTTATGTCCTGGACAAATATCATGCGATCCAGTACCGGCTCCGTACCAAGGCGTCCGGACTGGACCATGGCAGGCGATAATACATGCACGACTGGCGGAATTCTAGTTTAATTGCTATAAAATGCCAAAAAATGTAATTTCATCATTTCGAAATGTTGGTTATGGTTCCTTGTGTCATATTTGATGTATCGGACAAATATCATGAGATTTGGTACCGGCTCCTTACCAAGGATCCGAGCTGGACCATGGCAGGCGATAATACAGGCATGACTAGTGAATTTCAAGTGTAATTGCCAAAAAATGCCAAAAAATGTAACTTGATCATTTCGAAGCGTTGGTAATGGTTCCTTGGGTCATATTTCATATCACGGACACTGTCGTGCAACCCGGTACTACCTCCGTACAAAGGAGTCCGGCCAGGACCATGGCAGGCGATAATACAGGCACGACTGTCGGAATTCTAAGTTAATTACCATAAAATGCAAAAAAAATGTAACTTGATCATTTCAGAGCATTGGTTATGGTTCTGTGGGTCGTATTTTATGTCCTGGAGAAATATCATGTGATCCAGTACCGGCTCTGTACCAAGGCGTCCTGCCTGGACCACGACAGGTGATAACAGAGGCACGACTGACGGAATTCCAGTTTAATTGCCATAAAATGCCAAAAAATGTAACTTGATCATTTCGAAG
>ML340281.1:0-12112 GCA_005239505.1 Nicotiana paniculata
GGGCACATGACTCATGAAGGAAAGGTAATGTTGTTGACCTCTATGTTAGAGTAGTGAGTGGATAGTGAATAAAGCGTAGTATATGCGAGTCGATTATTGAGGCGAGGATGTCACACCTTTGTGCTTAAACTGTTTTAAAAATTCTTGGTATAACGTGTTAAGGGAATTGCTTAATAAGTTGTGTACATGAGTGTAGTCTTATTGCTCGAGGACGAGCAAATGTTAAAGTGTGGGGTATTGATGCGTGGCTAGAATTCATGGTTTAACAAGTTATATGCCTTACATTTTATGTGCGTTAATGATAAAAATACACTTTTTATGTGCATAATGAAGTCTATTTCATGTGTAGGTGCATTGGAGATGNCGTTTTGGCCTTAAAGTCAGGCCAACCCGAGCGTTAGTGGGGTGTTAGACCCCTAAAGCCAGGTCTGCCATGGCGTTAAGGGGGCGTTTGAGCCCAAACGCCTGGGTCCCAAGGTCCGATCAATTCCGAGTTTTGAAGGTTTTAAGTGTTTCCCGGTTGGAATAGAAGTATCCTATACGGCTAGGGTTTATCCCAAACATATAAATAGACCCAAAAACACAACTTGAAAAGGAGAAGAAGCCATTGAAGTGAAGAAAAACCTGTGGATTACTACTCAGTGAAGCAAACATTAATTTTTATAGCTTTTATTCATTATTTTGTAGTTGTATTATTCAAGTTATTTTAGAATTGATTCTTATGAATATTAGTAGCTAATTTTCTTAATCTAGGGTTTTGGTGGAACCCTTTGGGGGATGAATTTATTGTGTTATTAATAAAGTTTTGATTGGTTGATTAATCTCTATTTGTTCAACTACGTTCTTGTTGTAGTTGATTGAACGGGACCTCAATTAGCTGTCCCTATTTATTATGTATCTACTTGAGAGAGAGTGCATATTTAGGTAGTGTTTGAACAACATCACTCCCGGAGTATAGACGAAAGGCATAACCGAGGGTTTAGAGGTTGGATTACAGATAACAATACCTCAGGGGGAATCTAAAGTGAACTGTAATGCAATCTAGCTAGCGTAACTTGAAAGAGTGCGTCTAGTAAATTATCATAATTACTTTAGAGAGATTTATGTTAGATAGAGTGTTCATGATTGATAGAGACAACTAATCAAACTATAGGAAGTATCCGAGACGGAAGTTCACCAACGGGGGAAACCATAGCCTTAGACCTTTATCATAATTGTTTACAACACATTGTTAGTAATTGCTAGTTATTATTATTGTCAGTAGAATTAGTAAAATATCACCAATTTATACTAAAAAGTCTTGAGAGAATTGATTGAGTAAAAGTTGTGTATTCTAAAGCCTTGATTGATACGTAAATTCCCTGTGGGATTGACTTTGGGCATAATACCCCGGATTATATTTCCAACGCCCGTTTAGTCTTTTATTAGACATAGTTGAGCGTGATCAGTCATCCTCCCAGGCGTTCCATTCAGCGCTTCAAGCATCCAACAGTTCTTCAGGGAGTCATGGTTCTTATGTGCCTCCTTCTGGGCTGCTAGCCTATAGTGCACTACCAGCTCCTCTCAGTACACCTCCTATTAAGAGTTATTATCATGGTCAATTGGACCATTCGGGTCAGTCTCAGTTTCCACAGCCACAGTATTAGGATGATGTTTCGAGTGTTGTGGTTATGGGCATATTAGGAGGTACTGTCCGAGATTATTGGGTGGTCAGCCACAGCATAAGAGTTTGTGCCATGGTTTCGGCACCAGTTGCTGCATTGCCTGCTCAGCCAGCTAGAGGCAGGGGTCAGGCAGCCAGAGGTAGGGGCAAGAATATTAGAGGTGGAGGCCAACCAGCTAGAGGTCATCTTAGGGATATGGTTAAGAGTGGTGGGGCCCAGCCCCGATGTTATGCTTTCCCAGCTAGACCTGAGGCTGAGTCATCTCATGCCATTATTACAGGTATTGTTTCAGTTTGCTATAGAGATGCTTCAGTTCTATTTGATCCGGGGTCTACTTACTCCTATATGTCATCTTATTTTTCTTCATATTTGGTTATGCCTCGTGATTCTTTGACCGCCCCTGTAAATGTACCCACACATGTGGGGCATGCTATTGTTGTAAATTGTGTATATTGTTCGTGTGTGGTCACTATTGAGAGTCTTGAGACCAATGCAGATCTTCTACTTCTCGATATGGTTGATTTCGATGTTATATTGGGTATGGATTGACTGTCACCTTATCATGCTATTTTATACTGTCACGCCAGGATTGTGACCTTAGCCTTGCCGGGGTTGCCTCGATTAGAGTGGAGATGGACTCCTGGCCATTCTACCAGTAGGGTTATTTCTTATATGAAGGCTCGACTTATGGTCGATAAGGGGTGTTTGGCCTATTTGGCTTATTTTCGTGATTCTAGTGCGGAGGGTCCTTCTATGGATTCTGTGCATGTTGTTTGTGAGTTTCTAGAGATATTTTCTGTAGACCTGCCGGGGATGCCACCCGACAGGGATATTGATTTTTGTATTGATTTGGCTTTAGGCACTCAGCCCATTTCCATTCCACCAAACCAGATGGCCCCACCAGAGTTAAAAGAATTAAAAGAACAGTTGCAGGATTTGCTTGATAAGGGCTTCATTAGACCTAGTGTCTCGCCTTGGGGTGCATTGGTTTTGTTTGTGAAGAATAAGGTTGGGACTATAACGATGTGTATAGACTATGGGCAGTTGAACAAAGTCACCATCAAGAACAAGTATCTGTTGCCGAGGATTGATGATTTATTTGATCAGCTTCAGGGTGCCAAGGTGTTTTCGAATATTGATTTGTGATCTGGCTATCATCACTTGAGGATTAGGGCATCCGATGTCCCTAAGACAACTTTTCCGACGCGGTATGGGCACTTTGAGTTTCGGGTGATGTCCTTTGGGTTAACCAATGCCCCAACAGCATTTATGGATTTGATGAACCAAGTGTTCAAGCCTTATTCGGATTCATTTGTGATTGTGTTTATTGATGACATCTTGATATACTCCCACAGTTGGGAGGAGCATTAGCAGCACCTTAGGATAGTGCTCCAGACTCTGAGAGACAGCCAGTTCTATGCTACATTTTTGAAGTGCGAGCTTTGGTTGGATTCCTTGGTCCACGTTGTATCAGGTAGATCTTAAGAAGATTGAGTTAGTCAAGAACTGGCCTAGACCCACTTCAGCCACGGAGATCCGGAGTTTCTTGGGTTTGGGGGGTTATTACTATCGATTTGCGGAGGGGTTTTCATCTATAACAGCCTCGTTGACAAGGTTGACCCTGAAGGGTGCCCCATTTAGATGGTCGGACGAGTGTGATGCGAGCTTTCAGAAGCTCAAGACAGCTTTGACTACAACTCCTATGTTGGTGTTACCATCAGGTTCAGGATCTTACACGGTATGTTATGATGCCTCCCTTGTTGGGCTCTGAGAAGTATTGATGCAGGAGGCCAGGGTGATTTTATATGCATCTCGGCAGTTGAAGCTTCATGAGAAGAATTACCCTGTCCATGATTTGGAGTTGGCACCTTGTTCATGCGCTAAAGATTTGGAGGCACTATCTTTATGGCATTTCGTGTGAGGTTTTCACGGATCATAGCAACCTTCAGTATTTGTTCAAGAAAAAGGATCTCAATTTGAGGCAGAGGAGGTGGTTGGAGCTATTGAAATACTATGATATCACCATCTTGTACCATCCTGGGAAGGCCAATGTGGTGGCCGGTGCATTGAGTAGGAAGGCAGCGAGTATGGGCATCCTTGAGTTCATTCTAGTCGATGAGAGGCCGCTAGCATCAGATGTTAAGACTTTGACCAACCAGTTTGTGAGGTTGGATATTTCGGAGCCCAACCGTGTTCTAGTTTGCACAGTCGCTCGGTCTTCATTGTTTGAGCATATCAGAGATAGGCAGTATGATGAACCTCATTTGTTGGTACTTAGGTACACAGTACGACACGGTGGTTCCAAGCAGGTTACTGTTGGAGATGACGTAGTTTTGAGGATGCAAGGTCGCGTGTGTGTGCCTAATGTTGATGGGATTCATGAGTTGATTCTTGAGGAGGCTCACAGTTCTCGTTATTATATTCACCCGGGCGCTGCCAAGATGTACCAGGACTCGCGACAACATTTTTGGTTGAGGAGGATGAAGAAGGATATAGTTGCTTATGTAGCTCGGTGCCTGAATTGTTAGTAGGTGAAGTATGAGCATCAGAGACCCGGTGGTTTGCTTCAGGAGATCGAGATTCCTGAGTGAATGCGGGAGCGTATCACTATGGACTTTGTTTTTGGACTCCCACGGACTCAGAGGAAGTATGATGCCGTTTGGGTCATTGTGGATAGGTTGACTAAGTCATCACACTTCATTTTTGTGGTAGCTACCTATTCTTCAGAGAGGTTGGCAGAGATTTATACTCGTGAGATAATCCGTTTTCACGGTGTGTTGTGTCTATCATTTCTGATCGAGGTGCGCAGTTCACCTCGCATTTCTAGAGGGTAGTGCATCATGATTTGGATACGCGGGTTGAGTCGAGCGTACTATTCAGATATTGGAGGATATGCTCCGCACTTGTGTTATAGACTTCGGAGTATCGTGGGATCAGTTCTTTCCCCTTGTAGAGTTCGCCTACAACAAAAGCTACCAGTGGAGCATTCAGATGGCTCCATATGAGGCATTATACGGTAGACGTTGTCTGTCGCTAGTTGGATGGTTTGAGCTGGGAGAGGCTCGACTGTTGGGTACCGATCTAGTAAAGGAAGACCTTGAGAAGGTCATGATTATACAGGATCGACTTTGCAGTGCTCAGTCCAAGAAAAGAGCTATGCCGACCTTAGAGTTTGTGATGTGGTATTCATGGTGGGGGAGAGTGTGTTAATGTGGGTGTCACCCCTGAAGGGTGTCATGAGGTTTGGAAAGAATGGCAAGTTGAGCCCTAGATATATCGGACTTTTTTAGATTCTCGAGAGAGTGGGAGATGTGGCTTATACGCTTGCGTTACCTCCGGGGTTATCAACATTTAATCAAGTATTTTATGTATCCATGCTCCGAAAGTATCATGATGACCTGTCCCACTTGTTAGATTTCAGCTATGTTCAGTTGGACAAGGAGTTGACTTATGAGGAGGAGCCGGTGGGTATTCTAGCCCGGCAGGTTCATCAGTTGAGATCAAAGAGTTATCCTTCAATTGTAGTGCAGTGGAGAGGTCAGCATGCTGAGGCAGCTACTTAGGAGTCCGTGTCAGACATGCGGAGTGGATATCCCCAACTAATCATCAGTTCAGGTACTTTTCTATGTCCGTTCGAGGACGAAAGGTTGTTTTAGAGGTGGAGAATGTGATGACCCAAAAGGTCATCTTATGGGTTAGAACTCGATTTTGCGCTCTTAAGCCTTAAAAGTATTATTTTTTACCCTCATCAATTTGCGTGCGTAGTCTGGGCGTGTTTTCGGAAAGCTTTTATGTTAAAGGTTGACAAAAATAAGAATTTGTTGCCTAAAAGTTAATTTGAGTTGACTTCGGTCATTGTTTTGAGTAAATGGACCTGGACCCGTGTTTTAATGGTCCCGATGGTTCTGTATTGAAATATGGGACCTGGGCGTATGCCCAGAATCAAATTCTGAGGTCCCTAGCTTTCGATATGAATTTTTGTTGAAAATTAAATGGTTTAAGAATCTATTAATGTTTGGCATTTTCTATATCGGGCCTATATTTGTATTTCGGAGCTCGGTACAGGTTCAATATAATATTTATGACTTGTCTGTAAAGTTTGATAAGAAACAGAGTCAATTTTACGTGATTCGGAGGCTCAGTTGGAAAAATAGAAATTCTAAAGCTTTGTTGAAAATTTCATTTAATTTGATGCTAAATTCGTAGTTCTAGGTGTTATTTTGGTGATTTGATAGCGCGATCAACATCGTATAACGTTTTTAGACTTGTGTGCATGTTTGATTTGGAGCCCTAAGGGCTCGGGTGAGTTTCGGATAGGCTACGGGATGTTTGGACTTAGAAAATATGGTGTGTATGTGTTTGTATGTTGTATCTGGTGTCTGGTGTGATGTGCTTTGCGATCGTGTAGTCATTCTTGCAATCGCGAAGGGGGATCTGGGTTGGGGAGGACTTTACTCACGCGAACGCGGAGATTGGGTCGCGAACGCGGAGCTATGGGGACCTTACCCTTCACGATCGCAGCCAATTCAATGCAAACGCGTAGAATTTGGGACCAGGGGGTGGGGGTCATACACTCTTCATCGCGAACGCGGGCAAGGGCTCGCGAATGCGAAGCTAGGGGGTGTAGCCTTCACGAACTCAACGAGGGACTCGCAATCACGTAAGTCTTTAGTAAGCAACTCTTCGCGATCGCGATAGTGTTCACCTGATCGCGATGAGGACTGTCGCCCAGCACTTAAAAACAGAATCAGAAATGGGATTTAGGCCATTCTTCAATTTTTCAAAAGCCAAACGACCTAGGGGCGATTATCTCAAGTTAACTTCTTCCCCAAAGTGTTGGTAAGTGATTCCAAACCATTTTCTTTCAATTACCCATTGCATTCCATGAATTTTCAACCAAAAATCTAGGATTTCCATGGTAGAAATTGGGAGTTTGGGTAGAATTAGGGATGTTTGGGAAATTGATGTTGGGGTCGGATTTTGAAACTAATTACATATTTGGGCTCGGGGGTGAATGGGTGAATGGACTTTGGTCCGAACCTCGAGTTTTGACCAAGCGGGCCCGGGGTCGATTTTTGAATTTTTGGAGGAACATTTGGAAATTCAAAATTTATGTATTGAAATTGACTGCTTTGGTAATATTTGATGTTATTAAGTTAATTATGGCTAGATACGAGTGGTTTGGAGGTGGAAACTAGAGGGAAAACATTAATTGAGCAGTGAGTGGCATGTGGATCGAGGTAAGTGTTGTGTCTAACTTTGACTTGAGGGATTAGGAATCCTTGCCTTAATTGGTATATGAAAAATCAAGGCCTATATGTGAGGTGACGAGTACTTATGCGCCGCCAATTTATCTTTTTTGCCTCTTTCCTTCCCCTTCTCATTGTAATGTTCCTTCTCTGCTTTAATATTTACATGCCTACTTGTATTTCCATGCCTAATTGCTACATGTTGATATTATTTCTCCTTGTTGAAGATAATTTTTGTACCGTAGTTTCCTTATCCCCTATTACTTTCTTAAGATGTTCTTAATTGTTTTTTGTGATATTGTGGATTGGTCTCGCTGAGTAGTATTATTTATGTAGAGTTTTATTGAGTATAAGGTTTCCAATTGCCTTGTTCTGAAGTTAAGTATTGATAAGGGTCTTGTGTTAATTTTGTGAAAGCTTCTATAATTCCTGTGTAATTTATATGAATAGATAGGGTTGCACGCCGCAACATGTGGAATAAGGGTAAACTATTGTGGAGGAATAAGGGTTTATTGATATTATACGGTGGGATCAGGTTGCACGCCACAACAGGTGTATAAGGGTGGAATGTGGTAATATAACGGTGAATCGTGATTATTTTTATTATGATATGGTGGGATCGGGTTGCGCGCCACAACATTTAATCTATATTTCTTTATTTATGATATTAAGAAGAAATAAGGGCGGATTGTGATATGTACAGTGGGATCGGGTTATGTGTTGCAACAAATTATGTGCTTATATTCTTTCTTCGACTATGTAAATTTTCCGGTAGTTTTGCATTTCACTTAAGGGTTTGTTATTGCTGAGTACCGATGAGACACGTTGGGTTCTGTATTTATTCCTTGCAAGTTACTTCTTCTACATTATTATGCTTTTTTTTTCTGTCTTATTATTCACTGTATGTAGCTTATATTATGAGTGTCCTGTCGTAGCCTCGTCACTCTTTCGTCGAGGTTAGACTCGGCACTTACCAGTACATGGGGTCAGTTGTACTGATACTGCACTCTTAACTTCTTGAGCATATTTTGGAGCAGGTAGTGGCTGATCGAGAGGTTGGCTACAAATTATACAGCTATGAGACCCAAGGTGGTCCAGCTGGCATCCGCAGGCCCTGGCGTCCCCTTATACCCTTATATACTTATTGTTATACTTTACTTCACAAATTGTTGTAATTTCTTTCGGATAAATGTTTGTAGAGAATCTTAATATGTTAGTGAACGGTGACCTCGGATTCTGGGTAAAATTAGCATGTAAATGAAATTGATATCTATACAGCTTCATGTTTATTTCACTTTATTTTTCTTGTTTATTGATAATCACTAAAAATGGAAAGAAATGGATAAAAAACCTCTAACGTTGGCTTGCCTATCATGTGTGATGTTAGGCGCCATCACTATCCCAATGGTGGGAATTTTGGATTGTGACAAGTTGGTATCAGAGAACTAGGTTTCCTAGGTCTCAGAATTCACGGACAAGCTCGGTAGAGTCTAGTGGATCGGTACAGAGAAGTCTGTACTTATCTCCTAGAGACTATGAAGTTTAGGAACAAATTCACTTCTATTCAACTTTGTCGCGCGATTTTGTTTTCTCAATACTGATTGAACTCTCCTACTTTTATTCTCTCGCAGATGGAGAAAATGCGTACCGCTTCTTCAGCTGAGAAGCAAGCAGAGGTTGAGGCCAAGGCCGTGCCAGAGCCCGAGCAGCAGCTCCAGTCGTGGAGCCTCAGGTAGAGTTCTATGAGGAGGTTCTAGTACAGACTATTCCTGCCGGACCAGCTCAGGTCCCGGAGGGGTTTATATCCACCTTAGTACGTCAGGATTATTTGGTTAGATTGGTGGGCCTTATGGAGAGTGTGGACCAGATTGGCGCATTCCCCATGGCACCAGTTGTATCTCAGGCTGGAAGAGGAGCCCAGACTCCTGCTACCCACACTCCGGAGCATATGGATCCCCAGTTTTAGACTCCAGCAGCTCATCCAGTCGGGGTAGTTCAGTCGGTTGCTGCGGCACAGCCCGGTGATGGGTCAGCTAAGTCTTTTGAGGCTTTGTGGAGATTGGATAGGTTTACTAATATCTTTCCAGTCCATTTCAGTGGTGCTACTTCAGGGGATTCCCAGGAGTATCTTGATAGCCTTCATAAGGTTCTTCTGATCATATGTATATTGGAGACCAATGGGGTCGACTTTGCAGCTTTTTAGATGACTAGTTCCGCCAAGAAATGGGGGAGGGATTATTTGTTGACCAGAACAGCTGGGTCGCCTACTCTTACGTAGGACCAGTTCTCTCATCTCTTCTTAGAGAAGTTTCTGCCTATCACTTTGTGAGAGGAGCGTCGCTGACAGTTCGAGCATCTCCAGCAGGGTAGCATGATTGTTACTCAGTATGAGACCCGTTTTGTGGATTTGGCTCGTCGTGCTATTCTTCTACTTCCTACTGAGATAGAGATAGAGAGAGGGTGAGGAGGTTTATTGAGGGAATTTCTCATCTTATTAGATTGCAGATGGCTAAGGAGACTAGGAGCGAGATTTCATTTCAGGATGCGGCCAATGTCGCTGGACGAGTCGAGATGGTTCTTGGGCAGGGAAGTGAGGGGTCTGACGAGAGACCCCGCCAATCCGGTGGATTCAGTGGCGCCTCATCTGGAGGCAGGGGTACTTTTGGTAGAGGCCATCCTCCCAAGCCGTTCCTGTAAAGACCCGTTGTCACACCTCCTTTTTCACTACCCCGAATTAATGAAGGGTAATAAGGGAGTTTTTTCACTTTAAGTGACATTATTCGGATTTGGTATTGATTTATGTTTCAGAGTTGCCACTTGGATTTTTTACGATGTTCCGGGACACTGTTTATTTATTAAAAATCCCAAACCGAGGAATTTTGAATCTATTTTGATTTGTCTGCGACCAAAAATCCGAGTAAGGAATTCTGTTAACCCGGGAGAAGGTGTTAGGCATTCCCGAGTTCCGTGGTTCTAGAACGGTCGCTTACTATTAATATGTGGCCTAAATTATCTGATTGATTATGTGTTTTAAACCTATTGTGCATTTTTAACCTTTTGAACCGCTTTTAAATATTTATAAAATTATTTTTGGAATAAGTCACGATGTCGTACACTTGTCTGTTTTGGACACGTTATAACTGTGCCACATGAAATGCACCCGCAATTATAATATATAATTTTATTATTATTTTGGAGTTGTGGTCGGGGGCATGAGTTGCCACACCCGAGTGGGATTATGTATCGTGGCCATGCTTCTAGAATCGTGCCCATGGACACGATAATCTATAAGTTTTCTAATTATAACCCATTTATGAGCAAATAACACCATTTTAAAACGATGTATCATTCCAATCACGTATCCTTCAACTACTACACTTTATCTTTACAATTCTACTACCAAACAAGAGAGAAGAGTGCAAACCATAAACATTCAAATCATTTCTAAAAGCAGAATGTGTAGAATGTTCAATGACTTAAAATCTAAAGATGTTCAACAGATTGACACGTATAAAGGCTGTTCGTATCGACTCAGACTTAAACTGATCCTCAAACTCTTATAAATTGAATCAGATTTAAATTCTTCAACATTTTTAAAACAGATGCTGAAATGTTGTCTAGAACTCCTAAACTTATCAAACCATTTTCCATGTAGTTGTTCTCAGGTTTCCATGGTTTGGCTAACTTGTGTACACCCTTTTTTTTTGTTTCAAAGTATTAACAGAAAACTCTTCACAGCTTAAGATCATCTAGAATTCATGAAAGAGTCAATATTTCTTAATATTTAAAGTTCAAACAATTACAGAGCTTTCACGTGTACCTGTTAAATGGAGGAAAGAGCTGAATTACCAAATAAAGACTAGATAACAGTGAGTACGAAGCTCAGCAAAATCAGCAGCAGGGATAACAGAAGACAACTTATATACCCAGTTGAAAATGTACCATTCTATCTATTTACATATTTTAAGTCTAACTGGTCATTTACTAACCTTGACCCGACAACAATATTGCTCAAACAAGGAAACAAGAAGCTAGCTTAAAAATCCAATAACTAAAACTTGTTGATCTAAGATTTCTTCAAAGATGAAAATGAACAGATTCGTTATCTCCACAATCATTGAGCAATAAACCACAAATAATGTTGAACTTCATTTTACATATTTAAATTGATTTTATCTCAAACTTAATAAATGAAACAACACCTTCCTATCACCACACATAGACTTCAAATTCACAAAGAAACAAAAATGTGCATTTGACCCAACATGCTTTTTATACACTACCTTCCTCAAAAGTTATCTTCTCAGAAACTTTATAAGTGGAATTGCTTTAACATGTATATTTGAGACCAAATGAATCCAAACAGAGTCACTATGATTCTAACTTCTAATCAATTCATACAGAATTAAATCAAACTGATTAACCCTCATGAATTAAATATTCCAGGCAACGGCCAAAATGAAAACAGCAAACGAAAACACTGTGAACGTCATGAATTGAAGTGGATGTGTTCAAATTAGAAAATCAAATAACAACTTCTGGGCACTCAACAGAACAATCTATAGACCAACACACATACACGCACACGCACACGCACACGAAAACTCAACGGGAGTATGATTGAATTGGAAAATTAACAAGACGGAACACCTACTCAATTAGGTGTGATTAGAAAAATAGAAAATTACCAAACACCAGTTTCTGTATTGACAAAAAAAGATATAAACTCCAAGAAATGTACTGACCTAAAACATTGAAACCTTTCAATATATAAATATTTTTCAACTGGTTTACAAGAAAAAAAAATGCGACACTATAGTTGGACGCGAACAGCTCTGTCTCCCGATATCCGACTAATTGGCAGATCAACGAGCATGGACCAAGAAAAGGCCACAATGTCACTGATGGAGTTCCAAAGCAGCAGCAGAAACAGTAACTCCAAACAACCTAAACCTTTTTCTTTAGTTTCGAAGTTACATTTTTAAAATCTTTGTGTGTGCCTCTGAGTTTTCCCTCTAGCTCCTCGAATCGCATGTATGAGTGTGTCTTCTGATGGGAATCAACAGAGGATCATGAGAGAGGATGAGAGATGAGGCGGCTGTTTTTTATTTGTTCAAGAGGTGAGGCGGTCGACGATGAAGAAAAAGATAGGCTTCGAGGGGGTGTAGGTTCCGCTGGGTTGTTGTTTTGTCAGATGGG
>MDKI01091776.1:0-18238 GCA_005239505.1 Nicotiana paniculata
TATGTCTGGGATGACATGGCCCAGGCCTTTTTCAAACAGTTCCAATACAACATCGACATTGCCAACCGCAATTCCCTTTCCAACCTAAAGAAGAAACCAACTGCAAGTTTCAGGGAATATGCCATTAAATGGAGAGAGCAAGCGGCTAAGTTAAGCCACCCATGGATGACCACGAGCTAATCACTGTCTTCCTTCAGGCGCAAGAGCCAGATTACTTTCAAAACATGATGTCCGCAGTTGTCAAATCCTTCTCGGAAGCAATCAAAATATGAGAAATGGTAGAGAATGGCCTTGAGACAGGCAGAATTATATGTCAAGCAGCTCTCAAAGCCGCAACTCAGGCTGTCCAGATTGAATCTGATAATTTGAGTGACATGAATGAGAAGGATGAACAAATCATGATGACATCAGGGTCGAGAAGAGGTCCTAGGAAAACATCTCAAAAGTATGACCAGCCTCGTCTGTTTTTCGATGATTCCCCTGAGCACTACTATCTACCTCAGAACCCACAATACTCTCTTTATCCACCTGAGTATGTTGTTCAGTCACCAAGACACCCCAGAAAGCGAGCACCAGCATCGAAAAATCTCCGGCAGTCTCCACAAAATTTTCAAGTGCCCTAAAACCCGCATCGAAGCAAGGGATATAGAGGGGAGCAAAGGTTGAAAGATAATTTTACTCCAATAGGAGAGTCTTATGCAAGCTTGTTGTAGAAATTAAAGCATTATGACATGATTGCACCTATTCCTTCAAATCATGTGGACCCACGTGCAAGAAGCTTCGACCCTTCTAAACGGTGTGAATACCATTCCAACGCCCAGGGGCACAATGTTGAAAGATGTCGGGATTTGAAAAGAGAAATAGAAAGGATGATCCAGGAAAATCTGATTATGATCCAAGACATTGACACCCAGAATATCACGCAGAATCATATACCTACACACGATGATGCACACTTTGTGGGGATGATGCGTGGTGACAGGGTGTATGAGAATCCCCTCGGAGACTTGCTGACTTAAGTTAATGATTTTGAAATTGGAGAAGGCTTTGCTGATTCTGATGAGAAAATTTGTGGCTAAATAGCAAGCTTAGCAGTTGAAAAGTCATTCCCTCCACACGAGGAAGGAATCTTGGTAGCTTGTTTTAATGTTTTTTCTGTTATCTGGGTTATTTCAGTGTTGTGATCCAGATTTTATTTGTTTTATTGAGTCAAACCCTTCTATCCCTCTGTTCTGTTTGTGTCAGTCTTGTCTGTCTATTTTGTTGTTATTTTCATTATCCGGGTTATTTTAGGGATGTAACTCGGATTTCAGCTTGTTTGTCTTGTTGTTAAGCCCTTCCATCCTTTGCACAATGAAATACAAATGTCCTTTTGTGTCATTCCATGCTTAGTTCCTTTCTCGCTAGTTCTAGTGATATGACATGCATGCGGAATATTTTGGCCAGATCTTAAAAACTGATTTAGTCTTGAATGAGATAAGTGATAAAGAGACACTTTTGAGGATGAATAAAGAGTTGAAATGCTTTGGAATTAAGGTTGAGTAAAATTCACCTTCAAATCATTGTGAAGATCGGGCTTGAGGATATTAAATCAACTGAAGCTTGGTCGAAAGTTTGACATTAATGGATGGAAAGTGTCTTTTGACCACGACACACCAATAAGATAGACATGTTCATCAACGCTATGATCGCAAAAAGATAATATGTTTTGGCATTCTCGAGGCTGGGAGGCCCTTTTTCTGCTACCCAAACACTTTATACCCTTTGTTACACCTTTTGAGGCTGCATTATTTTCTTTGACCACCCTCTCTTCGAATCAAGTTTAGAGTCAAAAGTCCAAAAAAAAAAAGAGTGAAAATGTAAAAAAAAAAAAAAAAAAAATCCAAGCCCCAAGAGTATAAACTGGGGCAACTCTTAGAAAGTTCAAATGAAAAAGAGAGAGAAGAAAAGAACAGTCAAAGTCCATGCCCTCAGAAAATAAAAGTTGGGCAATTTGCTTTGGAAAAAAAGAGAAAATAGAAAAAGAATAGTCTGAGATCTATGCCCTAAAAGAAAAAATAGGAAGCTGGGGTAGTTTGTTTTGAAAAAAAAGGAGAAAGAAAGAAAAATGAAAAAAAATGATGATGAGAAAAAGATAGAAAGCTGGAAAAAAAAATAGTTAGGTGAGATGTTTGAACTGCGTTAGACCTGATTCCTAAAAACAAAGGAGGATATGTAGGCAGCCTTACACCGTTCGGTCCAACCGAATAAGAATCCAAAAAAAAAATCCAGAAAAATCCCCAGCAGCTAAAACTGGGGCATGAATTTTACTTTCCTTTTAAAAGAGTCGATTCCGAGAGTTGTAAGTTTATAACCCCTCATTTTGAGTCTACTTTAAGCCTTCGTGCCAACCCTTCTTTCCAGCCCTATCCAAAACCTTTCAAATAAATACCTCCCGATATGTCTTCCAGAATGCTAAGATAAACATGTAATGAGTAGCGGTTGCCACACGCCATAGAACACTGTCAGTTGCTCACTCAAGAGAAGCATGCAATGAGCAACAGTTGTCATGCGACGTAGAACACTGTCAAGTTGCTCACACGAGGAAGAAAAAGAAAAAAAATAAAGAAGAAAAAAATGAGAGAGTCTTACTAGTGAAAACTCTCACGGGCACTGTAAGGCGATGGTAAGTAGAGAAAAATAAATGAAAGAGACTTGTCGGTGAAAACCCCTCGGGGCACCACTAGTCGAAGGTGAGTTGTGAAGCTGATGCAAAGGATTAGCACGAACAAGCCTTCCTTCAAAGGTCATAAGAATGGTAAAAGGAAAGGTTAGATCAGTTTGTTAGATCGGTCGTTAAGTCCAAAATGCATGTCATGATCATTAAGGTTAGTCACCGCAAAAATAAAAAACTCTCTTCCTTCTGTCATTTTGATAGGGGCATTGTTGGTTGATACTTCCTTCTTTGAATCATTATATCCTTAACTCTGAGTCAGTCCTTGTCAAAACAAGCAAGAAAATATTTCAAAATCTGCTATCAGCTTTTCAGTTGCACAAAGTAAATTTTGCCAGCACACTCAGTCATTACAGTTAACATGCCTCGAGGGTTCATGAAAATGGTATCCCCCCAAAAAAAGACTCTTGCCAGCCTACTTGGCGCAGACAAAGATAACCGGTGATTCTCTATGACAGAAAAATTGGTCAAAAGGCAAGAAGTCATTCAAGATATCAGAAAATGTCAACTAAGAAAAGATATCCAGTTAGGATAAGGCTGATTGAGCCACCAATACAAATGGTATTGGGTTTGAAACAATGAGAGTTGATGCAGAGCAGAAATCTCTTGAAGCCCACTCAGACTGATTGAGCAAAAGCCAAGCTGCCAAGGACTCAAGGCCAGAAACTGACCACCACTTTTAAAACTGACAAAATTTTCTTTGTTTGAAACAGGAACAAAGCAGTGCAAAGAAAGTGGTTCAAAAAAAAAGTAAGAGAAGAGAAGAGCCGAAAAAGGGAAGTTTCTCAAATCTTTACCTTTATTTGTCTTGCTAGTGTACATAAAATGTTGCCATTGCTCTTCACAGTTTTCCTCCTAAGATAAAAAGTCCTAGTCTGATGGATTTCCTCCCAATAAAAGTCCTAGTCTGATGAATTTTCTCCTAGGATCAAAATCTTAGTCTGGTGAATCTTTCTCCTAAGATAGGAAACCTAGTCTGACGAATCTTTCTCCTAGGATAAATGTCTTAGTCTGATGAATTTTCTCCTAGGATCAAAATCTTAGTCTGGTGAATCTTTCTCCTAAGATAGGAAACCTAGTCTGACGAATCTTTCTCCTAGGATAAATGTCTTAGTCTGATGAATTTTTCTCCTAAGATAAAGAAAACCTAGTCTGATGAACTTTCTCCTAGGATAAAAACCTTAGTTTGATGAATCTTTCTCCTAAGATAGGAAACCTAGTCTGACGAATCTTTCTCCTAGGATAAATGTCTTAGTCTGATGAATTTTTCTCCTAAGATAAAGAAAACCTAGTCTGATGAACTTTCTCCTAGGATAAAAACCTTAGTTTGATGAATCTTTCTCCTAAGATAAAAAAAAAACAAGGGACCTAGTCTGATGAATTTTCTCCTAGGATCGAAATCTTAGTCCGATGAATTTTTTTCCTAAGATAAGAAAACCTAGTCTGATAAATCTTTCTCCTAAGATAATAAAAAAGAGACCTAGTCTGATGAACTTTCTCCTAGGACCAAAATCTTAGTCTGATCAATCTTTCTCCTAAGATACAAAAAAAATGACCTAGTCTGATGAATCTTTCTCCTAAGATAAATGACCTAGTCTGATGAATTTTCTCCTAGATTTGAAATCTTAGTCCGATCAATTTTTCTCCTAAGATAAGAAAACGTAGTCTGATAAATCTTTCTCCTATGATAGAAATCTTAGTCTGATGAATCTTTCACCTAAGAAAAGATATCCAGTTAGGATAAGGCTGATTGAGCCACCAATACAAATGGTATTGGGTTTGAAACAATGAGAGTTGATGCAGAGCAGAAATCTCTTGAAGCCCACTCAGACTGATTGAGCAAAAGCCAAGCTGCCAAGGACTCAAGGCCAGAAACTGACCAACACTTTTAAAAATGACAAAATTTTCTTTGTTTGAAACAGGAACAATGCAGTGCAACGAAAGTGGTTCAAAAAAAAAGTAAGAGAAGAGAATAGCCGAAAAAGGGAAGTTTCTCAAATCTTTACATTTATTTGTCTTGCTAGTGTACATAAAATGTTGCCATTGCTCTTCACAGTTTTCCTCCTAGGATAAAAAGTCCTAGTCTGATGGATTTCCTCCCAATAAAAGTCCTACTCTGATGAATTTTCTCCTAGGATCAAAATCTTAGTCTGGTGAATCTTTCTCCTAAGATAATAAAAAAGAGACCTAGTCTGATGAACTTTCTCCTAGGATCAAAATCTTAGTCTGGTGAATCTTTCTCCTAAGATAGAAAACCTAGTCGGATGAATCTTTCTCCTAGGATAAATGTCTTTGTCTGATGAATTTTTCTCCTAAGATAAGAAAACCCAGTCTGATGAATCTTTCTCCTAAGATAATAAAAAAGAGACCTAGTCTGATGAACTTTCTCCTAGGATCAAAATCTTAGTCTGATAAATCTTTCTCCTAAGATACAAAAAAAATGACCTAGTCTGATGAATCTTTCCCTTAAGATAAATGTCCTAGTCTGATGAATTTTCTCCTAGATTTGAAATCTTAGTCCGATCAATTTTTCTACTAAGATAAGAAAACCTAGTCTGATGAATCTTTCTCCTAGGATAGAAATCTTAGTCTGATGAATCTTTCTTCTAAGATAATAAAAAGAGACCTATTCTGATGAACTTTCTCCTAGGATCGAAATCTTAGTCTGATGAATCTTTCTTCTAAGATAGAAAACCTAGTCTGATGAAATTTCTCCTAGGATAAAAATCTTAGTCTGATGAATCTTTCTCCTAAGATAGAAAACCTAGTTTGATGAACTTTCTCATAGGATATAAATCTTAGTCCGATGAATCTTTCTCCTAAGATCAAAATCTTAGTCTGATGAATCTTTCTCCTAAGATAGAAAACCTAGTTTGATGAACTTTCTCTTAGGATATAAATCTTAGTATGATGAATCTTTCTCCTAAGATCGAAATCTTAGTCTGATGAATCTTTCTCCTAAGATAGAAAATCTAGTCTGATGAACTTTCTCCTAGAATAAAAATCTTAGTCTGATGAATATTTCTCCTAAGATAGTAAAAATCCCTAGTCCGATAAATCTTTCTCCAAAGATATACAAAAAAAAAAAAATTAAAAAAAAAATCCTTCTTGATTTATTTTGCATAGATACACAATTCAGTAGTCTCATTTTGAAACATAGGGTCTCAATTGCCCAATTGATTTTATTTTTAGACATAGGGTCTCCACTCCATCGTCGCTTTTCCAATATAGGGTCTCCATTCCCTTGTTAATGCCAACATAACCTGATGCCAACATAGGGTATCCACTCCCTAGTTGATGACTTTAGACATAGGGTCTCCACTCCCTAGTTGATGCCGGCATAACCCAATGAATCTCATTTCCAGACATCGGCATAACCTGGTTATCTCTTCCTGACAACAACATAACCTGTTGATCATTCCCTGACACTGGCATAACGCAATGATCTCTTTTCCCCAGGCAACGGCATAACCTGTTGACCCTTCCAAACACCGGCATAACCTGTTGATCATTTCCTGACACTGGCACAACCCAGTGATCTCCTTCCCCCCAAGCAACAGCATATCCTGTTGACCTTTCCAGACACCAGCATAACCTAGTGATCTTTTCTTCTCCGGACACTGGCATAACCCAGTGATCTCATTTCCCCAGACACCGGCATAACCTGGTGATATTTTCTTGATGACAGTATAACCTGTCGATCTTGTCCAACATAGGGTCTCCAATCCCTAGTTGATTTTACTTTTTAGGCGTAGGGTATCCACTCCCTAGTCTACAATATCTCCGGGTGCACTGTTCCCGGCTTTTCACCGCTTTCAGTAATAAAGTAGTATAGATTTCCTTACAATACTCATGAAATTTTCCTAGTGAAAACTAGGGCAGAAAATTTCGTTCGTTTGCTTTTTGATTTTTTGCAGATTGCATTTTTAGGACATTGGATTCGAGACGACCAAAAGAAGACGTCTCAATTCAGGATAAAAGAAAAGAAGAAAAAGAAAGAGTTGAACCCCAAAGTGCAGAAGCGGGAAAAACGTGGACTATTCAGGACGAGATTAAAGTCATCCGTTCTGTATATCCTGCCTTGATCCAAAAAGCTAAAGAAGATTTGACCAACACCTACAACCAACAAGCATCAAGATTGAGATCGGAGTCTGTATATAGAAGCAGCCAAGACTCAAAATCAAGCTTCAGAAGACTCATAGATAGGAATCTTGTAACTCGTAGTTGATAGGCTTAGTTAGTCTTTTCTTTTTGATTTTGATGTAATAATGGGACCGCGGACCGGAACCTCGACGGAACGGAACCTCGCTCGACTCTCGAACTCATCAATCCATCACTCTAACACTTCTGAACTACATGTGGTCTGATTCCTTTATAGCCAAGGATGTGTAGGCAGCTCAGATACCAGAGCTCGGTCACATTTTTCTTTCTTTAGTTTTAGGTCTCTCTAAATAAGGGTCGGGTAAAAAAACCTGTCTAGTCGTTCTTTGTCTGAAAACTCTTCGCGTTTCAATTCAAAGAGGGGCAGTTGTAGACATGTAATTTTTGACCCTCCCCGAAATTTTACCCATATTAGCGTTTTAATATTTAGTTTAGGTCTAATATCGCTATTTTAACTAGTTTTTACTTTATTTTATCACAAAAAACTAAAATTTAAAAAAACTAATTTCATTTATTTAGTCATACTATTTTACTATGATTTTTATTTTTATATAATCTTTGTAAAAATACCAATAAAAAATATATAGCTTCAACTTTAATTCTTAGTTTTATTTTTAAATATAATAATTTATTAAAGTCAATTAAGAATAATTTTTACATATTTATAAATATATTATATTATTGTAGTCTTCTTAGCATAAATTTAAAACCTAACAAGATATGGACCAAACTCATTATTCCTAAGCCCATACCCCTTAACCTAGAATACCCCTAATATAAAAAAGACACACAAAAAAGATATGAAGGAGCGCAGCTTTACAGTACACCCCCCCCTTGAAGTCATCTTCTTCGTATCCCCCTCCCAGCGCCGATCCCATGTACTACCCCCCCCCCCCCCGCTTGAAGTCATCTTCTTCGCATCCCCCTCCCAGCGCCGTTCCCCTAAACTTCCTATCATCTTCAACAATACATAGGAGACCCATCCCTAAGTCACCATCCTAACGACCTCCATCTCCGCCAAAGACTCTCCCTCTCAACACACCAATCAGCCTTCCTTTTTTTTTTTCACTGAAAAATAGCAGCCCCTCCTCCTCATCAATAACTTATTCTTTTCAATCCAAAACACCATAAAAATTTCTGAAATCACCCATGAAAACCACCCCAAAACAGCCCTTGAATCTTCATTAAAAGAGCCTTAAAATCATCCTGAACTCCATTGACAGCAGCTTCAAAATCCCCCGAAAGAAGCTGCCGAATAGGCTCAAAATAGCTTCAAAAAGACAGCAAAAACAACCCCTGTGAACCCCTGAAGATCAGCCAAAGAACGCAGCCGAAAGTACCCCAAAACACCATCCTTTTATGCACCAAAAACTAGCTGCGAAACTGCTGGAAGATCAATCCATAAACTCTATTATTTCACCTCCAAAATGGTGCCAAAAACGCAGCAGTTCATCTTCCAAGAAAACATCACCCGAAAATACCCAAAATCACCATGAAACCCGTGTAACAACAACTCATGGAGATGCGGAGTCTCATTCACAGAATATCATAAAAATCATCTCAAAACCCTAGTTTCGTTCGAGCTCGCCGATGAAGGTTCGCGGCACCTGTTCAAAATTTTGGTTCATAGCTTCTAGTGTTCGTGTTTCAAAAATGTTTGGCATCAGATTTCATAATATAAAGGTCCATCTCTATTTCCTTCTTATTTAAGTATTTAATTTGTATGTTGAATGATCTGAAAGTGAGATAAATGCCCAACTGTGTCTATTTCTAAGATGAGATAGTCTTAAAGTAAATTTAACCAAGTTGTTAATAGTTCTCTTATTATTCATTATTGAAAGATATACTTGTACTTTGTATTATTTCTTTGAGGATCTATTTATTATTACATTTTTCCATTTGAATAAGTGAAGTACCTCTTTATTTGTGTGTTTTAGCCGGGTCAGTAGGTTGTTCTCAATATATTGAGTTTTCTTTAGTCAAATAGATATATATTATTTCTTCGTGAGGTCAAGCGTTCCAATTTAATTAAAATTTAATCTCATAGATTTCCTTTTGGTTAATATTGGCAGTAAGGTTTCCTTCAGATTTTTGGAACCTTACTTAGTTATTGAGATGGTTTGAAAGATTCTTTTAATCTTTGCACTTTCACTGTTCAATTTTTTATTTAATTTTTCCATTCTTTTTGTTCTTTCCTTTTCATTTCCTTGATTTTAGAATAGTAAAAGTCAATATTTTTATTTGGGTATCACGTTTTCTATCACTATGGTCAATTAGTTTTCTCTATGATAAGTCAATTTGTGTTAGAGCTATGCAAGTAATAGTCACGGATGGGCTCTTATCTATCTTTGGTCGTATCTTTTGTTTCTTATTACTTAATTTCATGTTCACTTACGCAATAGAAATGAGTCCACAGTATATTCGTTATTTTTATGATTTTTTTTCTATCGAGTTTTATGTCATTTACTGTCTTCCTTTTAGATTTCAACTACAAAAAAAAGATTTCATTGCTCTGCTTTTTGATAAATTTTTGTTGAGTTATTCTGTTTGAGAAATATTTCATTTATTAATAATTAAGGGAACTCACCTCCTAATCCATTGCAATGTATGAATGTACAATTAAGAATTGACATTGAGAATTAAAGTTAAAGGTAGATTTCATTTCAAATTGTTATGTGTTGTTTAATACTGTACCACAAGAAATCCAGTAAGGTTTGATAAATCAGGGAAGAATCGAGTGAATTGACAGACAAAAAATAATGGAAGAGAAATAAATCATCACGGCTATGAGTATGGCTCCCGTGGTATAGTCATGATTACGTAATCTACACACGGGTTTGAAACTCATGTTACCCGATCACAACTTCAAACAATAATTAAAATCAACACGTTGTAAATTGCGGGTACATTTCATGTGGCGCGTTTGCAATGTGTCCAAAAACGACAAGTGCACGAAAATCGTGACTTATTTCACAATAATTTCATAAATATTAAAAGCGGGTCAAAAGGTTTAAAATGCACAATAGGTTTAAAATATGTAAATAATTAGATAATTAGGCAAAATATTAATAGTAAAGCGACCGTGCTAGAACTACGGAATTCGGGAGTGCTTAACACCTTCTCCCGGGTTAACAGAATTCCTTACCCGAATTTCTGGTTCGTAGACATTTTTAAACAGAGTCAAAAATTTCCTCGGTTTGGGATTTTAATAAATAAATGGTGTCCCGGAACACCGTAAAAATTTCGGGTGGCGACTCTGAAACAAAAATAAATTCCAAATCCGAATAATGTCACTTTAATTGGAAAAACTCCCTTATTACCCTTCATTAATCCAGGGTAGTGGAAAAAGGAGGTGTGACAGTTCTGGCGACTCCGCTGGGATTGGAACCCAGAATCTCTGGTTTAGGGTTCAGAATTAGAGCTTAGAATAACTGTTATATTTGGCTTTATTATTTGATTTTACATGTTTGAACCTAATGTGCTAACAGCCGCTTTTTACCGCTTTGATATTATCTGAACTTTATATAAATTGTGCCGAAACCCTCTTCTCTCTGAGTCTTCTAAATCATCTGGGAAGTGTGCACTTCGTGTGACTTCTTTTCTGTTAGAGTCATATCCAAATTTTAGAACGAGGTTCGGGCAAGTTGCAAAGTCGGTGAAGCTTCGGTATTCCCGGTACGCTGCCCCCCCTCGGCTCGAGTTGTCAGCTCGGGTAAGCCAGGTCTAGAACAATAAACCCCAGGATTTAAACTTAGAATAACATATACTCATGCCGGATCCCTAGTAGGAACGTTTGTTTGCATCATGTGCATTTGACTTTGGGGACTCAACACAGGGGTTGGGTCCGTCTAGGACAGGTGTACGCAATTTAAGGACCATCCTAATACATCTTACGTGCTACTTGCGTATCTATTTATTTTGGCTTACATGTTGACTAGCTTCTAGAATGGGAAAGAAAATCAAAAAAGGAAAATGAAAGAAAAATCACGAGTGAGAGGTAGGTATTTGAAAAATGCTGAAACTCTTCCGAAAAAAAATAAGTGAATGTTTTTAAAAGTAATGTTTTTCCGGTTCCGTCAAATCAGGGAGAACTACGCGGGTCTGATTCTCCGGATGTGAGATACGTAGGAAAACCTCATCGATTCCGGCCCCCATTTTTTAAAAAAAAAATTCAAAAATATTTTCCTTTAATCCCTTCTTTGAAGTCTTTCTTTAGAAAATCCCAAATAAAAAATTTAGAACAAAATATATTTTCTTTCATTTTAAGAAGTCTTTCATTCAAAAAGAAAAATCAAATCAATATGTAAATAAAAAATATATTCTCCTTTTTTTTTTAAGAAGTCTTTTTCCAAAAAATTCAAAACAAATAAAAAAATAAAAAAATAAAAAATCCAAAAAAATATTTTCTTTCTTCTTTAGAAGTCTTTCTTTGAAAAAAAAAATTTTGACAAAAAAAATAAAACAAAAAAAGATAAAATCAAATATCCAAAAATATTTCCATTCTTCTTTCGAAAATCGAAAAGAAAAGTCAAGCTTAAAAGATATTTTCTTTTTCTTTAGAAGTATTTTTTCATTAATTCAAAATAAAAGTCCAAAAATCCAAAAATATTTCTTTTCTTCTTTAGAAATTTTTCTTTCGAAGTTCCAAAAAAAAAAAAAATTCTTTCTTCTTTAGAAGTCTTTCTATTCAAAAAATTCTCCAAAAAAAAAAAACAAACAAATAAATCTAAATACAAAATTATTTTCTTTCTTCTTTTTTAAGTCTTTGTTTCAAAACAAATATACAAAAAATAAATTCAAAATCCTAAAAAAAACAAAAGAGTTAGGTTATTTACTTTATTCCCAATCTTCCCAAACTACGCAAGATCTGATTCATGCGGCGTCATGATACATAGGCAACCCACATCAGGTTCGATCGAATAATTTCAAAAAAAAAGTGAAAAAGAAAATAAAATAAAAAATTTTGATAAGAAGGACCGACTGAGTCCATTCTAACGTGTCTTTTGTTTTGGATTGTGAAGAAATCTTTTGAGGTGGTCGGTTTGTGGTAAGCTGCAACACAATTCAAAAGGTCCAAGAGAAAATGCTAGTGACAACTGACACCAAAGCTGTTATGAGTGCTCAAGAGACTCAGGGTTAGAAGGTTCATCAAGAGTCTACTGTGGTTGAGGAAAACAGAATACTGAAACAGCAAATGACTGAAATGCGTCAAGCATGGGTCAATGGCCAAGGACCGCCTTTTTCTATTCATGGTTACCCAGAGTTCACATCCGTCTCGACTACTACCATTCCGGCCTCATTGCCTAAGCTATCCTATCCACTTGGGTTCAGTCGTTATCCCAACTGTACAACTACAACTGAAACGTTTGTTGCACACTCCCAAAGTGTGCCATTGACAACCAATCAGACAACCGCTGCTGTTATGCATGTCTTCACTGTGCCACAGCCAACAGTGGTACAGAAGAAAACTCACGAGTCGCGATTTACTATCTAGCAAGGACACTACCACTCTCGTGAGTACCACTCCTACTTATTTGATCTTCCTGCAAAAATTGAGAAGTCTGCCCGAAAGATGGCACAGGAAGAAGTGACCCAAAGACTAAAAAGCTTAGAACAACAGTTGAAAAACATGCAAGGGTTGGCAGGTCAGAAGAGTATTTCCTTCAAGGATCTATGTATGTTCCTCGATGTTCATTTGCCACTTGGTTTCAAGGTCCCCAAGTTTGAAAAGTATGATGGACATGGAGACCCCATAGCCTACCTGAAAAGGTATTGCAATCAATTAAGAGGTGCAGGAAAAAATGAAGAATTGCTAATTGCTTATTTTGGGGAAAGCCTTACAGGGGTAGCCTCTGAATGGTTTACTGATCAAGACACATCTCGTTGGTATGTCTGCGATGACATGGCCCAGTCCTTTTTCAAACAGTTGCAATACAACATCGACATTGCCCCGAACCGCAATTCCCTTTCCAACCTGAAGAAGGAACCAACTTAAAGTTTCAGGGAATATGCCATTAAATGGAGAGAGCAAGCGGCTAAGTTAAGCCACCCATGGATGACCACGAGCTAATCACTGTCTTCCTTCAGGCGCAAGAGCCGGATTACTTTCAAAACATGATGTCCGCAGTTGTCAAATCCTTCTCGGAAGCAATCAAAATGTGAGAAATGGTAGAGAATGGCCTTGAGACAGGCAGAATTATATGTCAAGCAGCTCTCAAAGCCGCAACTCAGGCTGTCCAGATTGAATCTGATAATTTGAGTGACATGAATGAGAAGGATGAACAAATCATGAAGACATCAGGGTCGAGAAGAGGTCCTAGGAAAACATCTCAAAAGTATGACCAACCTCGTATGTTTTTCGATGATTCCCCTGAGCACTACTATCTTCCTCAGAACCCACAATACTCTCTTTATCCACCTGAGTATGTTGTTCAATCACCAAGACACCCCAGAAAGCGAGCACCATCATCGGAAAATCTCCGGCAGTCTCCACAAAATTTTCAAGTTCCCTAAAACCCGCATCCAAGCAAGGGATATAGAGGGGAGCAAAGGTTGAAAGATAATTTTACACCAATAGGAGAGTCTTATGCAAGCTTGTTTGAGAAATTAAAGCATTATGACACGATTGCACCTATTCCTCCAAATCATGTGGACCCACATGCAAGAAGCTTTAACCCAAGAGTATATACTGGGGCAACTCTTAGAAAGTTCAAATGAAAAAGAGAGAGAAGAAAAGAACAGTCAAAGTCCATGCCCTCAGAAAATAAAAGTTGGGCAATTTGTTTTGAAAAAAAAGAGAAAAGTGAAAAAGAATAGTCTGAGATCTATGCCCTAAAAAAAATAGGAAACTGGGGTAGTTTGTTTTGAAAAAGAAAAGGAGAAAGAAAGAAAAATGAAAAAAAAAGATGATGAGAAAACGATAGAAAGCTTAAAAAAAAATAATTAGGTCAGATATTTGAACTACGTTAGACCTGATTCCTAAAAAAAAAAGAGGATACATAGGCAGCCTTACACTGTTCGGTCAAACCAGATAAGAATTCAAAAATAAAATCCATAAAAATTCCCAGTAGCTTAAACTGGGGCATGAATTTTACTTTCCTTTTAAAAGAGTCGATTCCGAGAGTTGTAAGTTTATAACCCCTCATTTTGAGTCTACTTTAAGCCTTGGTGCGAACCCTTCTTTCCAACCCTATCCAAAACCTTTCAAATAAAGATCTCCCGATATGTCTTCAAGAATTCTAAGATAAACATGTAATGAGCAACGGTTGCCACACGACATAGAACACTGTCAGTTGCTCACCCACGAGAAGCATGCAATGAGCAACAGTTGTCACGCGACATAGAACTCTGTCAGGTTGCTCACACAAGAAAGCAAAAGAAAAAAAAATAAAGAAGAAAAATATGAGAGAGTCTTAATAGTGAAAACTCTCACGGGCACTGTAAGGCGATGGTAAGTAGAGAAAAATAAATGAGAGAGACTTGTCGGTGAAAACCCCTCGGGGCACCACTAGTCGAAGGTGATTCGTGAAGCTGATGCACAGGATTAGCACAAACAAGCCCGCCTTCAAAGGTCATAAGAATGGTAAAAGGAAAGGTTAGATCAGTTTGTTAGATCGGCCGTTAAGTCCAAAATGCATGTCATGATCATTAAGGCTAGTTTCCGCAAAAAAATAAAAACTCTCTTCCTTCTGTCCTTCTCACAGGGGCATTGCTTGTTGATACTTGCTTCTTTTAATCATTGTGTCCTTCACTCTGAGTCAGTCCTTGTCAAAACAAGCAAGAAAAGATTTCAAAATCTGCTATCAGCTTTTCAGTTGCACAAAGTAAATTTTCCCAGCACACTCAGTCATTACAGTCAACATGCCTCAAGGGTTAATGAAAATGGTTTCCCCTCAAAAAAAGACTCTTGTCAGCCTACTTGGCGCATGCAAAGATAACCGGTGATTCTCTATGACAGAAAAATTGGTCAAAAGGCAAGAAGTCATTCAAGATATCAGAAAATGTCACCTAAGCAAAGATATCCAGTAAGGATAAGGCTTATTGAGCCACGAATACAAATGGTATTGGGTGTGAAACAATCATAGTTGATGCAAAGCATAAATCTCTTGAAGCCCACTCAGACCGATTGAGCAAAAGCCAAGCTGCCCAGGACTCAAGACCACAAACCGGCCACCACTTTTAAAACTGACAAAATTTTCTTTGTTTGAAACAGGAACAAAGCAGAGCAACGAAAGTGGTTCAAAAAAAAAGTAAGAGAAGATAAGAGCCGAAAAAGGGAAGTTTCTCAAATATTTACCTTTATTTGTCTTGCTAGTGTACATAAAATGTTGCCATTTCTCTTCACAGTTTTCCTCCTAGGATAAAAAGTCCTAGTCTGATGGATTTCTCCCAATAAAAGTCATAGTCTGATGTATTTTCTCCTAGGATCAAAATCTTAGTCTGGTGAATCTTTCTCCTAAGATAGGAAACCTAGTCTGATGAATCTTTCTCCTAGGATAAATGTCTTAGTCTGATGAATTTTTCTCCTAAGATAAAGAAAACCTAGTCTGATGAACTTTTTCCTAGAATAAAAACCTTAGTCTGATGAATCTTTCTCCTAAATTAAAAAAAACAAGGGACCTAGTCTGATGAATTTTCTCCTAGGATCGAAATCTTAGTCCGATGAATTTTTCTCCTAATATAAGAAAACCTAGTCTGATGAATCTTTCTCCTAAGATAATAAAAAAGAGCCCTAGTGTGATGAACTTTCTCCTGGATCAAAATCTTAGTCTGATAAATCTTTCTCCTAAGATACAAAAAGAAAATGACCTAGTCTGATGAATCTTTCTCCTAGGATCAAAATCTTAGTCTGATGAATCTTTCTCCTAAGATAAATGACCTAGTCTGATGAATTTTCTCCTAGATTTGAAATCTTAGTTCGACCAATTTTTCTCCTAAGATAAGAAAACTAGTCTGATGAATCTTTCTCCTAGGATAGAAATCTTAGTCTGATGAATCTTTCTACTAAGATAATAAAAAGAGACCTAGTCTGATGAACTTTCTCCTATGATGGAAATCTTAGTCTGATGAATCTTTCTCCTAAGATAGAAAACCTAGTCTGATGAAATTTCTCCTAGGATAAAAATCTTAGTCTGATGAATCTTTCTCCTAAGATAGAAAACCTAGTTTGATGAACTTTCTCCTAGGATATAAATATTAGTCTGATGAATCTTTCTCCTAAGATCGAAATCTTAGTCTGATGAATCTTTCTCCTAATATAGAAAACCTAGTTTGATGAAATTTCTCCTAGGATATAAATCTTATTCTGATGAATCTTTCTCCTATGATCGAAATCTTAGTCTGATGAATCTTTCTCCTAAGATAGAAAATCTAGTCTGATGAACTTTCTCCTAGAATAAAAATCTTAGTCTGATGAATCTTTCTCCTAAGATAGAAAATCTAGTCTGATGAACTTTCTCCTAGAATAAAAATCTTAGTCTGATGAATCTTTCTCCTAAGATAGAAAATCTAGTCTGATGAACTTTCTCCTAGAATAAAAATCTTAGTCTGATGAATCTTTCTCCTAAGATATTAAAAATCCCTAGTCTGATGAATCTTTCTCCTAAGATATACAAATAAATAAGCAAATAAATAAAATTTTGAAAAAAAAAATCCTTCTTGATTTATTTTAGCATAGATACACAATTCAGTAGTCTCATTTTCCAACATAGGGTCTCCATTCCCCAATTGATTTTATTTTTAGACATAGGGTCTCCACTCCCTAGTCGCTTTTTCAATATAGGGTCTCCATTCCCTTTCTGATGCCAGCATAACCTGATGCCAACATAGGGTCTCCACTCCCTAGTTGATGACTTTAGACATAGGGTCTCCACTCCCTAGTTGATGCCGGCATAACTCGATGAATCTCATTTCCAGACACCGGCATAACCTGGTGATCTCTTCCTGACAACAACATAACCTGTTGATCATTCCCTGACACTGGAATAACCCAGTGATCTCTTATCCCAAGGCAACAACATAACCTGTTGACCTTTCCAGACACCGGCATAACCTGTTGATCATTTCCTGACACTGGCATAACCCAGTGATCTCCTTCCCCCCAGGCAACAACATATCCTGTTGACCTTTCCAGACACCAGCATAACCTAGTGATCTTTTCTTCTTTGGACACTGGCATAACCCAGTGATCTCTTTTCCCCATACACCGGCATAACCTGGTGACCTTTTCTTGACGACAGTATAACCTGTCGATCTTGTCCAACATAAGGTCTCTCATCCCTAGTTGATTTTACTTTTTAGGCATAGGGTATCCACTGCCTAGTCTACAATAACTCGGGGTGCACAGTTCCCGGCTTTTCACCGCCTTCAATAATAAAGTAGTATAGATTTCCTTACAATAACTCACGAAATTTTCCTAGTGAAAACTGGGGCAGAAAATTTCATTCGTTTGCTTTTTGATTTTGTGCAGATTGCATTTTTAGGACAATGGATTCGAGACGACCAAAAGAAGACGTCTCAATTCAGAATAAAAGAAAAGAAGAAAAAGAAAAGAGTTGAATCCCAAAGTGCAGAAGCGGGAAAGACGTAGACTATTCAGGACAAGATTGAAGTCATTCGTTCTGTATATTCTGCCTTGATCCGAAAAGCTAAAGAAGAGTTGACCAATACCTACAACCAACAAGCATCAAGATTGAGATCGGAGTCTCTATATAGAAGCAGCCAAGACTCAAGATCAAGCTTCAGAAGACTCATAGATAGGAATCTTGTAACTCGTAGTTGATAGGCTTAGTTAGTCTTTTCTTTTGGATTTTGATGTAATAATGGGACCGCGGACCGGAACCTCGACGGAACGGAACCTCGCTCGACTCTCGAACTCATCACTCCATCACTCCAAAACTTCTGAACTACACGTGGTCTGATTCCTTTATAGCCAAGGATATGTAGTCGGTCACCTTCTTCTTTCTTTAGTTTTAGGTCTCTCTAAATAAGGGTCGGGTAAAAAAACCTGTCTAGTCGTTCTTTGTCTGAAAACTCTTCGCGTTTCCATTCAAAGAGGGGCAGCTGCAGACATGTAATTTTTTACCCTCCTCGAAATTTTACCCAAATTAGTGTTTTAATATTTATTTTAGGTCCAATATCGCTATTTTAACTAGTTTTTACTTTATTTTATCACAAAAAACTAAAATTTTAAAAAAATAGTTTCATTTTGTAGTCATACTATTTTACTATGATTTTTATTTTTATATAATCTTTGAAAAAATACCCAAAAAAAAATATATAGTTTCAAACTTTAATTCTTAATTTTATTTTTAAATATAATAATTTATTAAAGTCAATTAAGAATAATTTTTATATATTTATAAA
>MDKI01068252.1:0-10180 GCA_005239505.1 Nicotiana paniculata
TAAAATAGAAAGTTTCAAATCTTTGTTTTTCAAGAAAACAAAATAGTAAAAATAAATATTTAGTTTTTCAAATATTTATTTTCTTTGATAATCAGTTAAAAAAATAAATTTCCTCCCTTATCGCTCCTTGTTGCGGCGTGCAACCCGCTCCCACCTGTCCTCCCTTATTGCTCCTCCCTAAATATATCATGCTTATTGCTCCTGTTGCGGCGTGCAACCTGATCCCACCTGTCCACCCTTATCAGTCCTTGTTGCAGCGTGCAACCCGCTCCCACCAGACATATCATATCTTTGTTCATAAAAAATTTCACAATTCACGCCAAGCCTTTCACAATACTATTATTTCCACAATTTCAAAAAGAAAATCATATAGCTCGTAAACTTTAACCAATATCATTTCACAATAAAACCAACTAGAATATAAGTAAACACCGTAACGCTGTCAATCTAGCTTAGTATTTATATACTAAGATAAACTCAAGAGAACAACCAAATTTTTAACACACTTACAAAAACAATTAAGAAACAGTTAGACTGCATTTCTCACAACTTCCTCAACATTATCAAAACAAAACAACCAGGAACATAAATAATTCGTAAAAATAATACCAAGCCTCTCAACCGTTATACATATCACAAGGAAACCAGCTCAAACAACCAAAACTCTTTCTAAATAATCACAACAATATCTAACAACAGATCAACAAGGCCAAATAGTCATAGAAGCAATAATGAACATATAACAATTAGGACAATAATCAATTAAGTTGGGAACGGGAAGGGGAATCCTGTTTAACAATTAATTTGGGTGGTGCATAGATACTCGTCATCACTCCTATATACCACGCCCATGCATTTCACAGAGCAAATAAATGGGGAGTCCTATTCCCTCAAGCCAAAGTTAGACCAAACACTTACCTCAATTTCGTATGCCACTCACTGCTCAATTATGGGTTTTCCTTTAGAATCTTTCTCTAACTTGCTCGAATCTAATCATAATTAACTCAATATCATTAATTAAGGATAAAGGAACTAACTTTATTGAAAATTAAAATTTTTCCTAAGTTTTCTCAAAAAAGTGAAAACCCGACCCTGGGCCTGCTTGGTCTAAACTCGGGGTTCAGACCAAATTACGTTTACCCACCCATGAATCCAAATATACAATTACTTTTGAAATCCGACCTCAATTCAAGGTAAAGATTCAATTTTTACAAAATTCCCTAATTCTACCCAAACCGTAAATTTTTACCATGAAATTCTTAGTTTTTGATTTAAAAGTGATGAAAAACAATGAGTAATTGAAAGACTAAAGTTTAGAATTGATTACCTATGACTTGGGGGTGATATTTGATGAAGAAATCCGTTCCTAGGGCTGTGGGTTTCGAAAATTTGAAAAAGAAGAAGTCTGCCCGTTTTATATATATTTTTCTGCCAGCTATTCTGCCTCGTTTATCATTCCAAACGATCCTCGAAACTCGACTTTTATGCCTCCAATGGATTCCTTGTAAAATTTTAGTCAATTTAGGCTTTTGAATCACTTAATTTGACCTTATAATAAAGGAGATATGTAGGTTTTAATATTTGCAAATAGTGCAGATTTTTAATACGCCGTCAATGGTAATTTCGTAATTAACCTGACAAATCTGGCAACCGTAGTAAAAAGACCATAAAATCCTCATACGATGTCCAAATTCGATGATTTTTTATACGAGGCCGTAATTACGATACGAATCTAATACTTAATTCAAAACATAAATTGGAGCTCATTTGTTCAATATGATATCATTTATGCTTGAAAAAACGACGTCGAAGCATAAGAAAGAACGAGCGCAACACAACCCAAACCTATTTCAAACTCCCCCGAGCCCTCAGGGCTATAAACCAAACATGCATGCAAGTCCAAAAGCATCATACGGACTTTCTCGTGCGATCAAATCATGAAAATAACATGTAAAACTATGAATTAAACCTCAAAACTTATTATTTTTCTCAAGAACACTTAAAGTTCACTATTTATCAACTGGACGTCCGAATCACGTCAAATAAATTTTGATTCTCACCAAATTTCGCAGACACAACTTAAATATTATAACAAACCTGTATCGAGCTCCGAAACCAAAATACGGGCCCTATACCAACGGTTTCAAACGTTAATTCATTTCTTTATTTCATTAATAATTCAGCAAAATAATTTCTTTCAACAATTGATTTCTAAGGCTTGGGACCTCAGAATTCAATTCCGGACATATGCCCAAGTCCCACATTTTACTGCGGACCTTCCGGGATCATCGAAACACAGATCCAGGTCCATTTTCTCAAAATTTTGACCAGAGTCAACTTTTATCCAATTTTAAGTATAGAAATTACTATTTCTCATATCTTCACATAGAAGCTTTCCGGTTTCACGCTCGGACTGCGCACGTAAATTGGGGTATTTAAAATTATTCTTTTTAGGGCTATTAATCCTAGAATGGAATATAAATTCATAGAGTGACCCCTTGGGTCATTATAATTCGCTGAAAAGTTTTAAGATGCAGTTTCATGATCTTTCTGTATGCTATAGAAATTACCCACAGCACACCTGACACACCATGGATAAAGAACATTACCAACTATGATTCATATCATTAAGATAACAGATAATATTAGCTTTTCTGTTTAGCTTCATTTGTACTTGCTACAACCATTTTAGGAGTCCAGAACCAAAACAATGTCCTTTTGGACAAAAAGAACCTTAATAGGTGGTAAAAAAAAAGGTTACAAAAGTGTATATAACACACTAATTTTGTGCGCTATACCTTAACGGTAACTTTTGCCGTTAAGGTATAGTGCACAAAATTAGTGCGTTATACCTCTGACTTTCTGACTGCCCCAGTATAGCGTAGTCCTTTTGTGCGCTATGCATATAGCGTTTTGTTTTGCGCGCTATACCACCTTTTTTGGCCCCACCAATAATAACTGACATAACAATAATTCAAATGCGTATAGCGCACAGAATTTGGGGGCTATACATAAAAATAAAATAAAATTCCCCGGCTAGCCATTTTCTATATAAAGAGGTTAATTGTAGGAAAAATCATTCCAAAAATATTTGTTTAAGTCTCGTTCAAACGTTGTTGTTAAATTCTCCAGCATTTTTTCATTATGTCTAAAGAGCGTAGAATAAGAGTTTTATTATATTAGGGGGAGGGGGGGAGGGCGAGGTTGTGATGGAGAATAACTCTGTGAGGTACAGTTTACTTGCACAGTGTCATGTTAAATTACCACTTACATTGGAGTACGATAAATTGATATGTTTGTTATGCCCAAAAATGAGTGTGAGGAAACGTTCAGTGATACTTAAAGTAACTAGAAGATATCTGTATTCTGTCACGCCGTAAGGGATTGCTTTTTTTTTTAGAGTTTAACATCGACGATGATGAAATTGAGGAATTTTTTGAGTACTCCAGATGAATGCCGAGAATTTCTTGTAACCACAATATTGGAGATGTACGTCAAGGTCGAAGACATTCCCAACAATGAGGTTGCGCGTAGTAAGGATAAGCCCCAGTCATCGGGTGGTTATTTTGGAGCAGTTTTTTCCGGACAGGTTCCGGATGAAAGAGTTTTCCTTTATTTAAACTTATCACCGCCGGCGAATGAGCAGCGAGAATATAATTTCTCTCATGCTTTCCATAATTCACAAGACGAGTGGTAAACTTCAATTTTCCTTTGTGTTATGATGTAAATTTTTGTTGTATTGAATTTGTATTAACGGTCATATATTTAACAGGGGGTACCGGCCATATATCAATTTTACGAGTGGTCCATCCGTGAGTCATCACCTAAATGAAAATGTCCATCCTGGAATTTCATCACATTACGACTTGTAAGTGAAGCGATACAGCTACATGAAAAGTATTTATTAATTTCAGTATCTTATTATTTTGTTGGTTGTGTAGTGAAAACGAGCAAGTTGAACCACCCGTACTCACGCAATTGCCCGAAGACGAAGTATTAAATCGGGATCTAGCAGATGCACAGAGTGAGGAGGAGAACAGTGATTACGACAACAATGCCGATGAATCCGGAGATGAGACACCCTTTCCTCGTGATGATGGTGATGAGAAGGATGAGGAGGAAGGGCCTGATTTGAAGAGAGAGTATGCTCCAACTCCCCCCCCCCCCAGACGAAGAGTGTACGAGTCTGAAGTGTCATTTCATTCAAGAGAGATTCCTTACATTAATAACTTGCCAAGCATGCCGGATGTGGAAGCTCTCACAAGGGATTTTGATGAAACTCGGAGAGAAATGTGGGATGAGTCTAGACCAACGGTGCTTGCAAAGGGCATGCTTTTTCCTGATAAAGCGCGCGTAAGCAGGGCTTGTAAAATGCACAACGTAAAAGAGTGTCGTGAGATGCAGGTATGTGAGTCAAGTCCGTTGGTATACAAGGTTGTTTGACGCAGGTGGTTTTGGCCATGTCATTGGATGTTGCGTGCGACCAAGAAGAACACAAGTCTATGGAAAGTGGGTAAATACATTCCCACCCACACATGTGAAATGGACACATTCAACGGGAATCACTTCAAATTGGGTATTGACTTTATTTCTCTTGTACTTATTCCGCACCTCGAAGCATCCATAAGGTATAAAATCAAAAAGTGCATTACATCAATCCACCAGGAATATGGCCATACCATTATGAAAACAAAGTCGTTTCTCAGGCGCAAACGAGCGTTTGAAATTGTCTACGGTAGTTGGGATAAGTCATTTGCATCTCTGCCAAAGTACATGGCCGCACTACAACACTTTAACCCTGGGACGGTTGTTGAATGGAAGCTTGAGCGGAGTCCGGGAAAACCAGAATATATATTCAATTACGTGTTCTGGATGTTTAAACCAGGAATTGATGGATTTTCGCATTGTTAACCCGTAATATCCATAGACGACACTCATGTCTATGGAAAGTACGATATCAAGCTATTGGTAGCCGTGGTAGTAGATGCTAATGGAAAGATATTTCCTATAGCTTTTGTTGTTTGTGCCAATGAAAGCACAGAGACGTGGACGCTATTTTTGAACCACTTGAAAGAGCACGTTGTCAAACAGCGTTCTGGTATTTGTCTAATATCTGATCGGCACAGTGGTATCTTAAGTTTTGTGGAGAACTTGCCTGCATGGTAAGAACCTTATGCATACCACCGTTACCGTGTAAGGTACTTTAAGGCCAATTTCCAGAAGGCATATCCCAACAAGGATCTACATGATTTGATGTGGATGGTAGCAACAGACCACCAACAACATAAATTCTGGAGGCACATGGAATCTATCAGGCAAGAAGACGAGGCAGCCTATTGTTGGTTAATACGACATCACCCTGAAAATTGGACTTTGCATGCGGATGATGGCAGACGATGGGGAATTCTGACTACTAATGTGTCAGTCTTTCAACGGGTTATTAAAGTCGGCAAGAGGATTGCCTATCACAGCCATGGTGCGGATGTTGTTCAAGCAGATGGCGGAGAGGTTTGTTGAACCGTCTCCAGCTGCAACGACATTGATGGAAAGGGGTGTTGAATTTATGCCAGTGCCGATGAATAGATTTGAGAAATACAGACGGCGAGCACGTTGGCATTCATTTTTGCAGTATGATAACGAAAGAAATGTTTTTGAAGTTCGCACCGCTATCTATCAAAATCTGGGGAATAATGTACATACTGTAAATGAATCATCAAGGTTATGCTCTTGTGGGAAATGGTCCATCTACCACATGCCTTTCTCACACGCCATCAAGTGTTTTCAACGTATTGGTTTTGGGGAGACCAACTATGTTGATCAACAATATAGTGTTGCCAAGTATCTAAACACATATAGTGGGCAGTTGCAGCCAGTGGGTGCGGAGCATTATTGACCGTCAGAACCATTTAAAATGGTGTGCAACAAGTCCTATTTGCGTCGAATACAGATGCAGAAGAGAACGCATAAATGGAACCAGATGGATGTTAGTGATACCGTTTATACGCGCAAATGTGATATATGCTCGCAAATAGGACACGATCGTTGAAAATGTCCTTCAGGTGATTTGGGTGGCAATACTAATCAAGCTCGTGGTGGGTGTTCTTCTAGTGGGCCTAACTATCCATGAGTTTATGTTCTAATAATTAGTTGTTTTGTTTATGTTGCAAGATTTATGAAATAAATTTATGTTTGTTAATTATGATTTGAACTTTTACATTTTAGTTTTTTAAATGACAATTTAATAAAATTATATGTATATTTAGCGCGGTTAAATACTACATTATGTGTGTTGTCTTGTCGAACTGAAAAGGCTGACCAGCTGATATAAAGTTATCTTGTACACATCATGATATTTAATACACAAAACATAGCACACTGAAATAATAAAATTATGTGTGTATTTAGCGCGGTTAAATACTATGTTATGTGTGTTGTCTTGTCGAACTGAAAAGGCTGACCAGGTGACATAAAGTTGTCTTGTACACATCATGATATTTAACACGCAAAACATAGCGTGATTAAATAATAAAATTATGTGTATTTTTAGCGCGGTTAAATACTACGTTATGTGTGTTGTTTTGTCGAACTGAAAAGGCTAACCAGCTGACATAAAGTTGTCTAGTACACATCATGATATTTAACACGCAAAATATAGCGCGATTGAATACTACGTTATGTGTATATTTATATATTTAGCGCGGTTAAATACTACGTTATGTGTGTTGTCTCGCCTATAAATAATGGGCTCATTCTAGTTATTTTGTGCGCTCAAAAATAATTAATAGCAAATTTTTTAACGCAAAAATGTCTCAACCTCTTTATACACCAATGTGCAAGTGTGGAAAAAGATGCATGATGCAAAATTGTTGGGATAATGGTGAAGTTGGACGCCGCTACTGGCACTGTGTGAACCAGTTTTATAAGGTTCCCGACGAACCTATTTGGGATTTTGAGGTATGAGTTGATGAACCATGTTATCAGGAATGCTACAAAGAATCTTTGCAGCATCTTCATAATTTGTGTTTAAAACAATGGGAACGTAAAGAGAAAATAAAAGAGAGGTTGCGGAGTTGAAGGCGAAACTGAAAGAGGTAAAAGAAGAAGAAAAAAATTGGAAGAACACTTTAAGGGGTTGGATCAGAGAATATTAGGCGACAGGGACTAAACTTGCGTTGTATGTGTTTAGTGTATTACCTTATCTTTATTTATGCCTTGCTCATGTATTTTTATTATGTTGGCCTGCTATGTTTGTGTTTATGTTTGTGTTTTAGTAATGAATTTTAATTAATGTTTTCCTTGTTTGTTGTACTGAACTTTATTTTAATTGTACTGGAAGTTAAGTTTTAATGCTTGTGTTTGTGGTTGTAGTATGAAACTATCTAATGAAAGGGGAAATTAAAAAAATTATTGTTAATCTATACAAAAATATTATTTACATCAAATACAAAAAAAAAGGAAGGACAAATCAATGTGTCCTGCATCCGGTGTGCCTCAACGCAGCCGCTGGCCTGAGGCGCATCCCATCCCGCCCGGGTACGCTATCGATATCATCATCATCAAATCGCCTCCTTATATCCGGATGCGGCGCAGGATGACAGGTATCAGTGATGCTGTCGGGATTGATATAAGGGGCCGTCGGTCCAGTAGAAGCGTAAATAAGAATAGAAAGCTCAGTATAGAAAAGTATATAATTATTCAAAACAATTTAAGTTGTCTTATCATGATCCGTCGGGCTCCTGAATGTAATCATATGTTGCAGCCACGTCAGCATAGCGTGAAACCTTAAAAAGGAGATTAATAAAGTTATAGAAAACAAATAAGTTACATTTCAAACAAATTCAAATTCAATACTAATAAACTCATATATGCGAATGTGATGATGAGCCATAACTCAGTTGGTGCCCACTATGCAAATATTGGGTTGGCCAATCCTCATCAGCGGTAGACGGGCCTGGGAAGTATCTAGCCCAATCCACTCCAGGAATATTCATGCCCGTGATCAACAATTGACCTGACGGGGTCACCTGCGAAGTCACTGGAGTGAGATGCATCCCAAGGCTATAAGATGACATGTCCGTCTCATGTAGGCCACCTGCCATATCAGCAGCAACATCATTAGCAGGAGCCTCAATGCCCCCTTGCTGGGGACCACCTCCTCTCCGGCCACCACCACGTCATTCGGCACCCTTGCCTCGTTGGGCACCACCACCTTATCGGCCACGACCACCTCGTTCGATTCCACGACCTCGCTTGTACTACCCTGGGTCCATATAATTAGGCTCGTGTGCCAAACGCTGATCCTCTCGGGCTCGCTGTAGCGTCTGGGAAGCCACCTCTACAAATCGACGGCTATAATCCTGCATGGCCGCAGGATCGCCGACATGATCCTGCATTTGCAGTCCCATGTGATAGACGGTATGTAGTCTAATAGCCTGCACACCGTAACAAATATAAACTACATATATGACACTAAATTACAGTTATATAATTAATAATAACAGAAAACATACCAGTGCCTCGTCATATATCCTTGAATAGTCAATGCCTGAATCCTCGTAGGTAGGGGCTGAATCAACTGATCTCACTGGTCCCAAATATGCATCTGCGCCGCAAGCTAGGTCATAAATGCGTCGTTCGCCCTGGAACGATCATCCCTCTGATAATGTATAGCCTCCCATATAGGCAACATCAATATATATTGCGGACGGCCAAACTGATGAAGTACCCGCTCGGAGGCATGATGGTCCACAGTATCGATGCATATAAGCGGGGCAAAAGTGCTCCAAATCAATCGGCCGAACAAGCAATAATCCGGTAGGGTACCGATCAAATCATCTATGTATGTCGTCCAAATGAACTATCAAATAAGAACACAAAACGTTAGTATGCGCAACACTAAGTTAATCTATACTAGGTAAGTTTAGGTACATACTTACCTCTGCGCCCTCCAGCAGATCCAACACATCCCTACAGAGGGGGAGATTATGATGAGCATCATACTCTCGTACAATTCTACGGCGGAGAACCCACCTCCTGGCTAGAAAGAGAAAGGGAGGTGGTACATTAGGAAGAAACTGTGGTAGAGGTGGCTGAAACTGCAGAAACCGCTCCCAGGCCCAAACCTAACATACAAAGTTGACGTAAGGTATAAGATTAATTATAACTAGGTAGAATTGGAACTAATGAACATATTATTCGAATATGTTGTCAGCTGTAGAAGCGGCATAAAGTCACAAACATCTCTCTATGTGCCCATGCAAGCCCGACACATCTACCTGTACAAGTAGGGAGAACAACACCGCCCCAGCTGTATAAGGGTAATTCATCTAGCGCGGCAATATGATAAAGAAACCGCAGGCTGATTAGGTTCCCTGAAGTGGTAGGGAACAAGACCCCCCCAAATAGAAGAAGCAACAACAACCTCGTATATTGGGTAATATCTGCCTCCTCTATCTCATCGGTGATAGTAGGGTGGATTACCTCGATGTACTATCTAATAGGGGTCAAACTTATCCGACTGAGCCCTGACGATGCAGTATCGTCCTGTGGCCTGAAACCCGTGAGCCTCTACTGTATATCCAAATAATTCGCCCGCGACATAGATCTCATAAGAATAGGTAGTGAAACGGGCAAGCCATCAGCGGGCAGGCCATATAAAACCTCCACGTCCTACATCGTGATGGTGGCCTCGCCAATGGGCAGGTGGAAAGTGTGCGTCTCCGGTCGCCACCGCTCAATCAACACCGTGATCAAAGCCCAGTCGAGCTACATCAGGCCGATCTGAATAATCCTATAAAATCCCGTGTCCTCCAGGCGCTGGACTACACGGGGATGGAGATCGCTATCCCTAAAAAAATCCCACATGTCGTCCACTCTCGTAGCATGAAGAGTATGCGTCAGTACATGTCCGTCCCACATATGGGTGGATCTATGATCCCCCTGTAGGAATAATAGCTCTGGAGAGTAAGGGCCGGGATGTATAGGCGGCACGTCCATATCGTCAACTGTAAATCAAAACAACATTAATTGTATGTTTAATCTGTAAATTAAATAATAATTTTTTGAGTTACATAATTTTTAGAGTTATACAATATTTATGCCTATGGGTTCTAGGCTTGATATTTGAGACCCAGTAGCACCAAACTATCATTAATAATTATGTGTGTCAAATTCAATATTT
>ML340287.1:0-28892 GCA_005239505.1 Nicotiana paniculata
ACTTTTTTGAGGACGAAGTCCCCAATCTTGAAGTACCTTAGATGAGCTTTACGGTTGTAATAATGCTCTATGATTTGTTTTTGAGCTGCCATCCGTATTACTGATGCTTCTCTCTGTGGTTCGAGCAGGTACAGATTTGTCCTCAATTCGTCATCGTTTGCTTCCTTCGTGGTTGTTGTAAACCTTATGCTTGGTTCTCCAATCTCAACATGTATTAGGGCTTCTGAGCCGTAGACAAGTGCGAACGGAGTTTCTCCCATGGCTATTTTTGAAGTTGTTTTGTATGCCCATAGTACCGCTGGTAACTCATCACGCCAATTTCCTTTGGATTTATCTAGCCGCTTCTTTAGATTGTTGATGATGATTTTATTCGTTGACTCATCCTGACCNGACTTCCTTTTCTCGCACATGTTTGAACGCTTCTGCCTCTACCCATTTTGTAAAATATTCGGTTAGCACGAGTAAAAAAGCGTACCTGTCCTTTAGCTGTGGGAAGGGGTCCTACTATGTCCATTCTCCATTTCATAAAGGTCCATGGGGATATTATTGGATGCAATAATTCCGCTGGTCGATGCATGTTATTGGAAAACCTTTGGAATCTGTCGCATTTGGATACGAAGTCCTCGGCCTCTTCTTCCATCTTAGGCCAATAGTACCCAGCTCTGATTAGGGTTTTTACCAAGGATCTCGCCCCTGAGTGATTTCTACAGTGTCCTTCGTGGACTTCTTTCATCATGAACTTTGTTTGATTAGGTCCGAGGCATTTTTCTAGGGGCCCTCCGAACATCTTGCGATATAATGAGTTGCGAATGAGGCAGTATCGTGCAGCGTTGCGATGAAGTGCTTGAGCTATTTTCTTGTCTTCAGGTACGGTGCCATTCTGCAAAAAAGTTAAGATTTCGTTTCTCCAATCCCAGGTTAAATTGTTGAAAGTTAAATGGTCCTTGCTTACTTTTCTTCTGCTTAACAGGTACGAAGGATGGATCTTCATTTAGTTTATGAGCCATCACTTCTGGTGGGATACCTATCATATCTGAGTGGGACCACGCCAAGTAATCTGCGTTAGCCTTTAAATAATCAATTAACTTACCTCTTCAATCGGGGCTCAGCCTAGTGCCTATATATACTTTTTGTTCTGGTTTTTGTTCAGTTAATGGAACAGCTTCGAGTTCTTCCGTAGTTGTTTTGATGTGCTCGTCTTCCTCCGGTTCATGAATGACGTCCGGTCTGGAATCTACATCCGTGTGGTCCAATGCATCTTCCGTGGTGACTTGATTCACCTTCTCGTGAGTATATCCTTCCGTATCTGTTTGAACACTCACTTCTTTCGTACCTGTTTAGTCAGTAACTTTTTTCGTACATGTTTGGTCGGTAACATCTGTCTGGGATATTTCTCTATCTTCTGGTTCTTCCGTCTCTACTTTTTTGTTATAATGCACCACAGAATTTATATTTCTAGAGGTTTGCTGATAACCTCTAATCTTTCTGATTCCCCATTCTGAAGGGAATTTTATTACCTGATGCAAGGTAGATGGTACTGCTTCCATGTCGTGGATCCATGGCCTTCCTTAAGCCATGTCAGTGTCAATGACTTGGAATTTGGTGTTTTTAATTACTCCCTCGGCATAAGTGCTAAGTTCGATCTCTCCTTTGGTTATCACTGTAGAGTTGTCAAACCCTGATATGGCTCGTACCTTTGGGATCACTTGATTCCTCAAGAGCATTTCTTCCACGACTCTTAGCAAGACGATATTGACTGAACTACCTGGATCAATCAACACTCGTTTAACGTTAGTCTCATAAATGAGTAAGGATATTACCAGAGCATCATTGTGGGGGAGCATTAGTCCGCCAAAATCTGCATCATCAAAGGTTATATCATCTACGTCTGGATTTTCTCGAACCCGCTTTCCGTGGGTAATTGTGATCTTCGAGGCTAATTTGCAAACTATTCCATTTACTTCCTCTCCTCGATGTATCACGTTGACGGTTCTTTTTGGAGATGGAGGCCTCGGGACTCCTGCATGTTCTTCATGTATGCATGTTTACCTTTATCACTAAACAATTCTGTTAAATAGCCCTGTTTCAATAATTGTTCTATTTCACCTTGTAAAAACTTGCAATATGCAGTCTTATGTCCATGATCATTATGGAATTCACACTAGAAATCTGGATTCCTTTTAGCTGGGTTTGACCGCATTTCTTTGGGCCATCGAACCTTATTTTTTAATACTGAAACAAGTTCAGGGGTACTTACATTAAAGGTGTGATCCCCAATTCGTGCATTACCTCTAGGTCGTTCATCTCGATCCTTTCTGGATCTAGATGAGGATGAGCCCGCATCTCTGCTTGGTGTTCTATAATATAACCTGGTGTTTTCGAACCTAGGACGAGTTTCACGTCCCGATGGTCCCAAGTAAGGATCGTACCTGTTTTTACCTAATCTCTTGTCTGATTCAGAGTGTCTGGATCTAGTATGATCTTCATCTTTCGAACGGGCAATGGTATATTCTTCTATTCGAAGTTTAGTACTGTACCTGTTATAAACATCGTTCCACATTGTAGCTAGGAATTTCTCAAGCTTTCTTTGAGTCTCCCCGTGGCATCTGAGCTTTTGTCATTTAGATTACTTACAAATACCATGGCTGCCCAATTATCAGGTACCCTTGGTAGTTGCATTCTTTCTCGTTGGAACCTATCTACAAATTCACGGAGTAGTTCCGTGTCTCCTTGCTTTATTTTAAATATGTCCTCCATTCTTTTCTCGACTCTTTGCGCAGTGTGCTTTTATGAAAGAATATGCAAGCTCAGCAAAAGAATCGATAGAATTTTTAGGGAGAAGAGAATACCAGGTTAGGGCTCCTTTGGTAAGCGTTTCTCCGAATTGTTTGACAGGGACTGGTTCAATATCTTGTTTTGTTAAGTCGTTTCCCTTTACTCCGGTGGTAAAAGCAGTCACGTGGTCGCGTGGGTCAGTTGTTCCATCATACTTAGGAACGTCCAGCATTTTAAACTTATTGGGTATAGTCAAGGGTGATGCGCTTGGTTTCCAAGGTTGTTGAGAATATCTATCCACATCAATGCCTTTGATAACAGGTGGTACTCCAGGAATTTGTTCGATTCGATCGTTTTGTTCCTTCACCTGTTTCTGCAAGGTTAGTAGTAAATTATGTAATTCAGAGTTATCAGTCATACTTGGTCTCGCTTTGAGAGATTCTTTAGGAGTGTCATCCCTTGCTGAATTTACCAACCCAGACTGAGGATTTTCCTCGGTGATAGTGTTATTGGGAGGTGGTGTCAGTGATGTAGGTGATGCCGCTGGTAATCCCCTTGCAAATTCTTGCAAAGCTTGGCTCACATACTCTGCAATCATTTGCTTTACCTAATCTTGTTCTCCCATTTGATCATTATTATAGTTGTTGTTATTGGATCGTTATGGGGATTGTTCCCTTGAACCACGTAGGGTTCCTAAAGGTGATGGAATAGGGGTTCCATTTCTCTGCTGGTTGTTGTCGTTGGGGTTCGACATAGTTCATAGGATATCGCTTCAAAAGCAAACAAAGATTATCAGACTTCCCGGTAAAGGAAACAATTTGTTTAACAAAGAATTAGATCCTTTGACCAAAGCTATTTTAGGATGAACACGGGTTTCTGATAATCCAGAAATAATAGTAAAAAAGAAGTAAGTAAATAGACAATAATATGATGCTCAGAAAAATAAAATGTATTTTATTCGTAGTTCAGATACCTTTACAAGTTATATTTTCTTCCCTTATATAGGGAATTTTTTAATATAACGTCTACCTCTTACAATTATCGCTCATTAATGACTAATTATTACATTAATGGGACATTACAAAGAATAACCATAACTGTTGCGTGAAGGTTGTGTAACGTGTGAGTCATTAATTGATGATCTCTGAATCTTCCCGTAGCTCTGTCCGGATTCATTCTGACCGTGTCTCTTCTTTGTCTCAATCAGGTGAGTTTCTCGTAGCTGATTTCCCCGTAGGTTTATTAAGTCGTGCCTCTTTGCTTCGTACCTCTTTATTGAATCATGTCTAGCTGACATGTTTTCCTTGATCCACGTAGCCGGCTGAGTCATCAGGAATTATCATACGTGTGAAAAAAAAATTTACCAATACACACGAGGTGGGTCGATATTAGCGCTTGGGCTGAAGGAGCCCCTTCGGAGTCTGTACACACCCCCAGTGAGTTTAGGTACCTACTGAGTACTGAGTGTCGAGTGATGAGTGATTGGGAGGCATGAGTGACAATGAGGTTGCCTGAGGGGATGATACTGAGTGGTTGTGAGGTGCTGAGTGATTTTCTGCCCGAGGGGTGATTTATTATTCATGTTTTGCCCCAGGGACTACTTATGATTTATTCCATTTTTACACTAAATCTTTCGGTCATTTTTATTTCTGAAATTGTTGGAAAAACACATTGTTCAAAGGATTTTTCTGAAGTTGGTTTTAAGGCATGATGATTTCATATATCTATGTATATACTGTTGGAAAGAAAGGTTGTGCATATTGTGAACTGATGATATTGATTTTTATGTGTTTCTTGCCGGTTAGACTTGACTTATCCTCATTACTACTGAGTTGGCGTACTCACATTACTCCCTGCACCCCTGTGTGCAGATTCAGGTGTAGATACCGAGTGTTAGCCATCTATTCCGTGCGGAGCCGGAGTTCGGGATATAGAGGTAGCTGCTCAGCGTCCGTAGCATCTCTGTTTTTCCCTTCTTTTGTTGTATCTAGCTATTCGTTCGGAGATTTTGTAATATAATAGTAGACTTGTTGGTATATTTCTTAGATGATCATGACCTGTTGTCTCCGGATTTTAGGGATGGTTTAGACTATTTAGCTGTTTATTTTGCCTAATGAATTCAGTAATTCTATATATTTTATGAAATGTTGAAATTGGTTGGGATTTTAGAAAGAAACAGTAATTATGTGATTGTTGGCTAGCCTAGTTCCACGATAGGCGCCATCACGGCCGGTTTAGGATTTGGGGTCGTGACAAGTTGGTATCAGAGCCTAGGTTACATAGGACTTAACGGTCATGAGAAGTTTTAGTAGAGTCTTGCGGATCGGTACTGAGACGTCTGTAATTATCTTTGAGAGGCTATGGAACCCTTAGGAACAATCTCATTTTCTTGAATTCTGTCGTGCCATTTTGTTGATTCTGGAAATCTAAAGTTTTGTTGTTTCCTTCTGTCACAGATGGTGAGGACTCGCGCTACTGATCAGGATGATCAGCCATCAGCTAGACCAGCGAGAGGTCGAGGCCATGGTAGAGGTAGGGGCCAGCCTGTGCAGCAGCCAGGGCAGTGCCAGTTGATCCCCCTACTGTTCAGGGTCATATTCCCACCACAGATACTCCATTGGGACAGGCTCCGGCACCGGCAGTGCCTATTGTTATTCCAGGTCTTCAGGAGACCTTGGACCAGATCTTGACGGTGTGTACCACCCTTGCTCAGGCAGTTGCCGCTACTTCTCAGGATGGGGGAGGCAGTCAGACTCCAGTTGCCTGGACACCTAAGCAGGCTACTAAGGGTTAATAGACACTGGGGGCAGTTCCAGCCCAGCCGCTTGCTCCAGTTTGAGACTTCGTGGTTCCGGCTATGCCAGAGGACGAGCAGCATAGACTCGAGAGGTTTAGTAGACTACAGCCTCTGAAATTCAGTGGTGCTGAGGGCGAGGATGCCCATGGTTTTCTGGATAAGTGTCAGAGGATGTTGCGTACTGCTGGGATTTTGGAGACCAATAGGGTCTCATTTGCTACATTTCAGTTTTTTGGTGCACCTTTTACTTGGTGGGAGTCTTTTGAGAGACGTAGGCCTATTGGTTCAGCACCCCTCACCTGGAAGCAGTTCTCCACTATCTTTTTGGAGAAGTATGTATCCTAGTCACATAGGGAGGAGCAACGCATTCTTTTTGAGCAGTTGCGTCAAGGGGAGCTATCAGTGACGCAGTAGAAGATGCGGTTTTTGGAGTTGGCTCATCATGCTACCGAGTTGGTCCCTCCTGATAGGGAGAGGGTTAGGAGGTTTTTGTATGGCCTCACTTATCAGCTCTACCTATTTATGACCCGGGAGAGAGTATCAGATGCTACATTCGAGCAGGTTGTTGACATTGCTCGAGATATTGAGTTGGTTCGCTGCCAGGAGCGGGAGGAGAGGGAGTCCAAGAGGCCTCGTGGATCAGGAAGTTCTAGTGGTGCTCCTTCCAGGGGGCAGTTTCAGCATGGTAAAGGCCGTTCATTCAGGACTCCTCAGTCAGCCCGCCCAGCTTATAGTGGTGCATCTTTGGGGCATGGTCCCCATGGTTCTCAGCCAGGCCGTACTTCATTCGGGGCCCTCCCAGCTCAGAGTGCAGCTCGAGCACCACCAGTTCAGAGTTCTTCTATGCATGAGTCTTCCAGTGGCCATTCTAGTGCCAGGGGTTTCTATCAGTCCCTGCCTCCAGCTCCAGGGAGTTGTTTTGAGTGTGGAGAGTTCAGGCACATGTGGAGGCAGTGTCCCCGTCATCCCGGTGGTTCTTCTCAGCAGAGGGGACAGCCCTCGACTTCAGCTCCAGTTACTTCACCACTCGTTCAGGAAGCCAGGGGTGGTAGTCAGTCAGCTAGAGGCCGCCTAGAGGGGGAGGTCGAGCAGGTGCAGGTCCGACCTGTATGTATGCATTTCCAGCCAGGCCAGATGCTATGGCCTCCGATGCAGTGATCGCAGGTATTGTCTCAGTCTGTTGCTGAGATGCTTTGGCTTTATTTGACCCTGTTTCTACATACTCCTATGTTTATTCATATTTTGCCCATTTCCTGGATATGCCCCGTGAGTCTTTAGTTACCTTTGTTCATGTGTCGACTCTGGTGGGCGATACTGTTGTTGTGGACCGTGTGTATCATTCGTGTGTGATATCTATTGGGGGTCTGGAGACCCGAGTGGACCTACTGTTATTCAGCATGGTCGATTTTGATGTGATATTGGTCATGGATTGGTTATCTCCGTGTCATGATGTTCTTGATTGTCACGCTAAGACCGTGAACTTAGCTATTCCGGGATATCCGAGGGTTGAGTGGAGAAGTTCTTCTTAGTACATGCCTAGCAGGGGTGTTTATCTTATTTGGCTTTTGTGAGGGATGTTAGTGTTGAGACTCCCGCTATTGATTCGGTTCTTGTGGTCCGTGACTTTTCGGATGTGTTTCCTGCAGACCTGACGGGCATGCCACCTGACAAGGACATTGATTTTGGTATTAAACTGGTGCCAGGCACCCAACCTATTTCTATTCCACCTTATCGTATGGCACCAGCGGAGCTAAAGGAATTAAAGGAGCAGCTTCAGGAACTCCTAGATAAGGGGTTCATTCGACCTAGTGGGTCACCTTGGGGCGCACCGGTGTTGTTCGTAAAGAAGAAGGATGGTTCTATGCGTATGTGTATTGATTATCGGCAGCTGAACAGAGTTACGGTGAAGAATCGGTATCCCTTGCCTCGTATAGATGACTTGTTTGATCAATTGCAGGGTGACAGGGTATTTTCCAAGATTGAATTGCGTTCCGGTTATCACCAGTTGAAGATACGGGGTCCAGACATCCCGAAGACTGCTTTCAGGACTAGATTTGGTCATTATGATTTCCTGGTTATGTCATTTGGGCTGACCAATGCCCCAGCAGCCTTTATGCACTTGATACATAGTGTATTTCGGCCTTATCTGGATTCTTTCATGATCATGTTCATTGACGATATCTTTGTGTATTCCCGATCTTGGGAGGATCATGAGCAGCATTTGAGAGTGTACTTCAGACCTTGAGAGAGAAGATATTGTATGCAAAATTTTTGAAGTGTGAGTTCTGGCTTGATTCAGTAGCATTCTTGGGGCACGTGGTGTCCACTGAGGGTATTCAGGTTGATCCGAAGAAGGTAGAGGTGGTGCAGAGTTGGCCTAGACCGTCATTAGCTACTGAGATTCGTAGTGTCCTTGGTTTGGCAGGGTACTATCACCATTTCATCGAGGGATTTTTATCTATTGCAGCACCTATGACCAGACTGACCCAGAAGGGTGCTCAGTTCAGATGGACTGAGGAGAGCTTTCAGAAGCTCAAGTCAGCTTTGACTAGAGCTCTGGTATTGATTTTGCCTACGGGTTTAGATTTTTATACAGTTTACTATGATGCCTTGAGAGTTGGCCTTGGATCGGTTTTGATGCAGGACGGTAGGGTGATTGCCTACACGTCCAGACAGTTGAAGGTGCACGAGAAGAATTATCCATTGCACGATCTTGAGCTAGCAGCTATTGTTCACGCCTTGAAGATTTGGCGTCATTATTTTTATGGAGTGCATTGTGAGATTTTCACTGATCACCATAGTTTGCAGCATTTGCTTAAGCAGAAGGATCTGAATTTGCGTCAAAGGAGGTGGTTGTAGCTTGTGAAGGATTATGACCTCACTATTTTATATCATCTTGGGAAGGCCAATGTAGTGGCCGATGCCCTGAGTCGCAGAGCGAAAAGTTTGGGGAGTCTAGCCTACCTTTCAGCAGCAGAGCGACCATTAGCACTTGATGTTCAGGCTTTGGCAGGTCAGTTGGTGAGATTGGATCTATCAGCGCCTCTGCGGGTATTGGCTTGTGTAGCCTCCAGGTCTTCTCTTTATGATCAGATTAGAGCACGCCAGTATGATGATCCATATTTTCTTGTTCTTTAGGACAGGGTATGTCGTGGTGATGCCAAGGATGCGGTTATTGGTGATTATGAGGTCATGAGGATGCAGGGCCGGATTTGCATGCCCAATATAGATGGGCTTCGAGATTTTATTCTAGCTTAGGCCCATAGTTCGCGGTATTCCATCCACCCGGGTGCCGCGAAGATGTATCAGGATTTGCGACAGCATTATTGGTGGAGGAGGATGAAGAAAGATATTATTTATTTTGTGGATCGGTGTCTCAACTGTCAACAGGTCAAGTATGAGCACCAGAGACCAGGTGGATTGCTTCAGAGATTTGATATTCCGGAGTGGAAATGGGAGCAGATCACCATGGACTTCGTGGTTGGACTCCCACGGACTTCGAGGAGGTTTGATGCTATATGGGTTATTATGGATTGGCTGAACAAGTCCGCGCACTTCATTCCTGTTGGTACTACTTTTTCTTCGGAGCGGTTAGCTGAGATTTATATCAGCGAGATTGTCCGATTGCATGGGGTTCCAGTTTCTATAATTTCAAATAGAGGTACTCAGTTCACATCTGTGATGACCCAAAAGGTCATCCCGTGTAATTTTAACTAAATATGTGTTCCGAGTCCATGAAAGCCTCATTTTATCTCACCTCGATGTGTGTGAACAGCCCGGGTGCGTAGCCGGGAAGCCGTTATGTGGAAAATTGATAAAATGATGATTTTATAGTAATTATTTGAATAAAATTGACTTTGGTCAAGATTTTTGGTAAACGAACCCGGACCCATAAGTTGACGGTCCCGGAGGGTCCGTAGGAAAATATGGGACTTGGGCGTATGTCCGGAATCGAATTCCGAGGTCCCGAGTCCGAGAAATGAATTTTTAAAGAAAATTGTTTTCTAAAAAATATAAAGGTTTTTGAAAATGAGATTTGATGTGAAACCTGTGATATCGGGCCCGTATTATGGTTCCGGAGCCCCGAGAAGGTTCAATATGTTTTATATGTGTTATCTATTAAGTTTGGTAATAAACGGACTTTGTTTGACGTGATTCAGATCAAAAATGGGAAATTTTAAAGTTTATGAAGTTTTGAAATATTTCATTGATTTTGAGGTTTAATTCGATGTTATTTATGTTAATTTGGCGATTTGATTACAATAATAAGTCTGTAGGATGTATTTTTCATTGTGTGCATACTTCTTTTTGAGCCCCGAGGGCTCGGGTGAGTTTCGGATAGGTGTCGGAGTGCAAAAACCATAGCAAAATCTGGTGTGTGATTGATGTTTCTGGTGCCCAGCATTTTACTCTTCGCGATCGTGATGAGCAGTGTAGGTTGGGAGTGAAATAACCATGTGCGAGCGCAGGGCCTTGAACGCGAACGCAGAGCTTGTGGGGGGGAGCTCTACGCGAACACGAAATGCCTCACGCGAACGCATAGGGTAAGGGGACCTGGAGGAGGGTAGAGCAGGGACCTTACGCGAACACGTCCATAGGATCGTGAACGCGTAGGGTAAAGGGGGGTGCTGGGTGGTGTTAACACTTTACGATTGCAGCCAAAAGCTCGCGATCGCATAGGTTCAATAATCAAACCTTCGCGAACGCGGCGTGGGACCTGTGAACGCGAAGAGCAATTTTACCCAGCTATTATAAATGTCCAAAAACAGAACACTTACGGGATTTTCCACCAATTTTCACAACCCTCCTTCTTCCCCACACCCCATAGGCGATTTTGAAGAGCTTTTCCATCATAGCTTCATAGGTAAGTAATTTTAACTTCATTTTCTTCCATTTTCATCAACAATTATTAGATTCTAGGCCTAAAATCATGGGATTAAGGTAGAAAATTGGAGTTTTGGGTAGAGTTAGGGGTTTTTGATTATTTGGGAATTTGACCTCATTTTGGGGTCGGATATCAAAACAAATTATATATTCGGGTCGTGGGTGAATGGGTGATCAGGTTTTGGTCTGAACCTCGTGTTGGGACCAAGCGGGCCTGGGGTCGATTTTTGGAATTTTGGAAAGAAAGTTGGGAATTCTATGTTTAAGCGTTGGAATTGAATTGTTAAGTATTTATTGATGTTGATGAGTCAATTATGTCTAGATACTATTGATTTGGAGTCGGGTTTGAAAGGAAAAGCAGTGCTAGAGGCTTGATTTGGATTCTTGGAGTCGAGGTAAGTGTTTGGCCTAACCTTAGCTTGAGGGAATAGGTGTTGAGTCATATGTGCTACGTGTTATTATAATGTTCAATGTATAGGTGAGGTGACGAGTACCTATACATTGTCGTCAAGCATGCCCGTGAGTCATTTCTTATGGTATATGTGATTTTCTTCGATATTCACTATGTTATGAAGTAGATTTCGTTGGAGAGTATTTTGTTGTTGGAAATAATTAGTTGTGGACATTGTTGGTTAGTTGTTCGGTTGAGGATCATTTGGTTATGTTGTATATTCATTGAGATTGGTTATAGTTGTGTCCCTTGCCGGGACGGTGATATTTCTGTTATTGTTCCTTTGCCGGGAGGTTGTGTTTTGTGATTTGTATTGTGGTTTTTCCTTGCCAAATTGTTGTTCTTGATATTGCTTGGGTGAGGAAGAGTGTAAAGCACGAAGGGTGATGCCGTTTATTTATTTATTGAATTGTGAGGATAAGAGTGTAAAGCACAAAGGGTGATGTCGTGCCATGATTTTTATATTTAAAAGCACGAAGGTTAATGCCGTGCCGTTTCATTTATTCATTGCATTGTGAGGACGAGAGTAAAAGCATGAAGGGTGATGTCGTGCCATGATTTTTATATTTAAAAGCACGAAGGTTAATGCCGTGCCGTTTCATTTATTCATTGCATTGTGAGGACGAGAGTAAAAGCATGAAGGGTGATGTCGTGCACTTGTTTTGGTGAGGATGAGAGTAAATCACGAAGGGTGATGCCGTGTACTTGTTTTGGTGAGGATGAGAGTAAAGCACGAAAGGTGATGCCGTGCACTTGTTTGCTCAATGTGTTTACTTCTTGTTGCCATTGATGCTACTAAGACTGTTGCCTCGTTATGTGATTTAGTACTTGTTTTCCCCTTGTCCCCAGCATGTTCTCCCCTGTTTTACACTTAACTGTTTATTTCCTGTCGTCATTTTTATTATATATTATTGAATTGCACAGGTATTTATTGTTTGTCGTGTCCTAGCCTCGTCACTACTTCGCCGAGGTTAGGCTCGGCACTTACTAGCACATGGGGTCAGTTGTACTGATGCTACACCTACACTTCTTTATGTTTTGCAGATTACGGTACCAAACCCGGTGGACAGTGATCGAGGGAGTATCCTTCAGACCGCAGGTGACACTAAGGTAGTCCTGCAGGCGTCCACAGGCCTTAGCGTCACCTCTTATCTTATTCCTTCTCTTTCTGTCTTCTCTTGTATTTCTAAGACAGTTGTATTGTTTATTCAGACTTTGTTTTTAGTATTCTTAGAAAGTCTGTGGATTGTGATACCAGTTCTGGGGGTGTATTTAAGGAAATTTCGTAAAATTACTATTTAAGTTGTTGAATTTCTTATCTTCTGCATTTCTAATTATAAGTGTTCTAGTTTACCACTATTATTTCAATTGTCTATAATAATGATATAAATGTAATAATCAGAATGATGGCTTGTCTAGCGGGTTCAACATTAGACGCCATCATGGCCTGAAGGTGGGATTTCGGGTCGTGACAAGTTGGTATCAGAGCACTAGGTTGCTTAGGTCTCACAATTCACGTACAAACTCGGTAGAGTCTGAGGGATCGGTACGGAGGTGTCTGTACTTATCCCCAGAGGCTGCAAAGTTAGTGAATAACTTTACATCTTTTCTTCTCTGTCGTGCTATTTGAGTTCTAAATGCTAACTGAGTTTCTATTTTATTCTCTCGTAGATGGCGAGAACACGTGCTTCCTCATCTACCGATCAGCAGCCCGATCCTCCCGTTGCAGCTCCTACTAGAGGCCGAGGCCGTGCTAGAGGCCGAGTAGAGCTAGGGCTCATCCCAGAGCAGCACCCCTAGTAGAGGATCCTCAGGTGGAGGTTGCTGAGGAGATTCCCACTCGGACAGTTCCAGTCAAATCAGCTCAGGTCGCAGAGGGGTTCAGTGCCACCCCGGTTCTTCAGGACGCTCTGGTCCGCTTAGTGGGCCTTATGGAGGGCGTGGCCTACTACACCAGCCGTCTCTCAGGCTGGGGAGGGACCCAGACTCCTACTACCTGCACACCAGAGCAGCTAGCTTCTCAGTTCCAGACTCCAGCACCTCAGGCAGCTGGAGCAGCTCAGCGGGTTTTCTGGCACAAGCAGTTGAGGGGGCAACCATGTCTGTCGATGCGTTGTGGAGATTGGATCGGTTCACCAAACTATTTCCTACTACATTTACTGGTGCACCATCAGAGTATCCCCAGGATTACTTGGACAGTTGCTACGAGGTCCTTCGGAACATGGGCATCATAGAGTCCAATGGAGTTGATTTTGCCACATTCCGTCTTTCTGGTACCGCCAAGACTTGGTGGAGGGATTTTTTCTTGACCAGGCCAGTTGGATCTTCACCGTTGTCTTGGGCTCAGTTCTTCGAGTTGTTCTTGGAGAAGTTTCTACCAATTACTCAGAGGGAGGATCTTCGGAGGCAGTTTGAGCGTCTCCAACAGGGATCTATGACTGTTGCACAGTATGAGACCAGGTTCATCCTTTGGCCCGACATGCTATGATGATATTTCCCACAGATCGAGATAGGGTGAAGAGGTTTATTGAGGGGCTAGCTCAGCTCATTAGACTCCAGATGGCCAGAGATTCAGGTACTGATATTTCGTTCCAGGAGGCGGCCAATGTGGCCAGGCGTATTGAGATGGTCTTGTCTCAGGGCAGTGGTCAGAGATCTGACAAGAGGCCTCATCATTTCGACCGATTCAGTGGAGCCTCATCTGGAGGCAGGGATTCTTTTGGCAGAGGTCATCCTTCTAGTCCATACCAGTCGGCACTTCAGGTATCCCGCAATGCTCCACCAGCTCCTCTCATTGCACCACCAGTTCCTATCAGTGCACCGCCGCTTCAGGGCTTCCAAGGTGGTTATTCTGGTCGACAGGGATAGTTTCAGGGCCATCAGTCTCAGTAGTAGAGGTCTTGTTACTCTTGTGGTGTTCCAGGGCACATTTCTAGGTATTTCCCCCGAGCTTCTAGTAGTTCTCAGCATCCGAGTTCCCGTGCTATGATTCCCGCGCCAGGTGCACCCCCACCCCCTCAGCCAGCTAGGGGTGGAGGTCGAGGTGCCATAGGTGGAGGCCAGTCAGTTAGAGGTGGAGGACAGGCTATGAGAGGTAAAGGTCAGCCCGCAGTAGGTCGACCCAGAGATGTTCAGGTTGGAGAGGCTCCACCCCGATGCTATGCTATTCCTGCCAGGCCTGAGGGTGAGGCCTCTAATGCAGTCATTACAGGTATGGTTTCAGTTTGCAGCACAGTTGCTTCAATTTTATTTGATCCGGGTTCTACATTTTCCTATGTGTCTTCATATTTTACCCCTTATCTGAGCATTCCCTGAGTACTTCTGTATATGTGTCTACACCGGTGGGTGATTCTATTATGGTAGATCGAGTCTACCATTCATGCGTGGTGGTTATTGGTGGTCTCGAAACTCAGGTAGATCTCTTGCTTCTTGATATGTTCGACTTCGATGTTATTTTGGGGATGGATTGGATCTCCCTACCATGCTATTCTAGACTGTCATGCCAAGACAGTGACCTTGGCCTTTCCAGGAGTACCTCATTTGGAGTGGATAGGGACTCCTAATCATTCTTCCGGTAGGGTTATTTCATATATATGAAGGCTCGGCGCATGGTCGAGAAGGGTTGTTTGGCATATTTTGCCTATGTCCGTGATTCTCCTGCTGAGGTTCCTTCTATGGAGTCTGTGCCCGTGGTTAGTAGGTTTCCAGATGTATTCCCCGCTGACCTACCGAGTATGCCACCCGACAGGGATATTGACTTTTGTATTGAGGTGGCTCCGGTCACTCAACCCATTTCTACCCCGCCGTATCGTATGGCCTCGCCAGAGTTGCAGGATTTGTTGGAACAAGACTTCAACAGGCCTATTGTTTCTCCTTGGGGTGCTCTAGTGTTGTTTGTCAAGAAGAAAGATGGCTCGATGAGGATGTGTATTGACTACCGGCAGTTGAACAAGGTTAATATTAAGAATAAGTACCCTTTGCCGAGGATTGATGATTTATTCGACCAGCTTCAGGGTGCTTCAGTGTTCTCCAAGATTGGTTTAAGATCTAGCTACCATCAGCTGCATATTAGGGCATCCTATGTCCCTAAGACAGCTTTCCGCACTCGATATGGGCATTATGAGTTCTTGGTGATGTCGTTTGGGTTGACAAATGCCCCAGATGCTTTTATGGAGTTGATGAACCGAGTGTTCAGGCCCTATTTGGATTCGTTTGTCATAGTCTTCATTGATGATATTTTGATTTACTCTCGTATCCGAGAGGAGCATGAGTAGCAACTTCGAGTCGTCCTCCAGATTTTGAAGGACAGTCAGTTGTATGCCAAATTTTCCAAGTGTGAGTTCTGGTTGAGTTCGGTAGCATTTTTGGGTCATGTGGTGTCGGCAGAAGGTATTCAAGTGGATCCCAAGCAGATTTCAGCAGTCAGAGATTAGCCTAGATCCTCCTCAGCTATAGAGATTCGGAGTTTCTTGGGCTTAGCAGGTTATTATCACCGGTTTGTGGAGGTCTTTTCATCTATCGCATCCCCGATGACCAGATTGACTCATAAAGGTGCCCAGTTCAGGTGGTCTGATGAGTGTGAGGCGAGCTTTCAGAAGCTCAAGACAGCCTTGACCACGGCACCTGTGTTAGTTTTGCCCACAGGTTCAGGGCCATATACCGTGTATTGTAATGCTTCACGGGTGGGACTTGGTGTAGTGTTGATGCAGGATGGAAAGGTTATATCCTATGATTCTCATTAGTTGAAGGTTCATGAGAAGAACTGTCCAGTTCACGACTTGGAGTTAGCATCTATCGTTCATGCGTTGAAGATCTGGAGGCATTATCTGTATGGTGTGTCTTGTGAGGTGTTCACAGATCATAAGAGTTTGTAGTATCTGTTCAAGCAGAAAGAGTTGAATATGAAGCTGAGGAGATGGTTAGAGTTGTTGAAGGATTATGACATTACCATCTTATATCATCCGGGGAAGGCCAATGTGGTGGCCGATGCTTTGAGCCGGAAGTCAGCCAGTATGGGTAGTCTTGCTTATATACCAGTCGGGGAGCGACCGCTCACTTTGGATGTTCAGGCTTTGGCCAACCGGTTCATGAGATTGGAAGTTTCTGTGACTGGCAGTGTTTTGGCCCATACTGTGGCCCGTTCTTCATTGTATGATCATATCTGGGCCATGTAGTATGATGATCGCCATTTATGTGTTCTTAGAGATACGGTCCGGCACAGAGGTTCCAAGCAGGTCACAGTTGATGATGATGGAGTCTTGAGGATGCAGGGCCGTATTTGTGTGCCTGATGTTGATGGTATTCGTGAGTTGATCTTGCAGGAGGCTCATAGTTCCCGGTATTCCATTCATCCGGGCGCCGCAAAGATGTACCAGGACTTACGGCAGCAATTGGTGGCGGAGGATGAAGAAAGACATTGTGGCATATGTAGCTCGGTGTTTGAACTGTCAGCAGGTTAAGTACGAGCACCAGAGACCCGGTGGTTTGATGCAGCAGATTGCGCTTCCCGAGTGGAAGTGGGAGCGTGCTACCATGGATTTCGTTGTTGGACTCCCACGGACTCAGAGGATGTTTGATGCGGTGTGGATCATTGTGATAGGTTGACCAAGTCAGCACACTTCATTCCTGTATCAATTTCGTATTCTTCAGAAAAGTTGGAAAAAATCTACATCAGGGAGATTGTCGCTTGCATGGTGTGCCCGTGTCTATTATTTCTGACTGAGGTACTCAGTTTACCTCCCATTTCTGGAGATTATTTCAGCGTGAGTTGGGCAGACGTGTTGAGATGAGCACAGCATTTCATCCTCAGACGGACGAATAGTCCGAGCGTACTATTCAAATCTTGGAGGATATGTTGCGAGCATGTGTCATTGACTTTGGAGGTTCATGGGACCAGTTTTTGCCTTTAGCTTAGTTTGCCTATAACAACAGCTATCAGTCGAGCATTCAGATGGCTCCGTATGAGGTGTTGTATGGTACGCGGTGTCGGTCGCCAGTTGGGTGGTTCGAGCCAGGAGAGGCGAGATTGTTGGGTTCAGAGTTAGTCCAGGGTGCCTTGGACAAGGTGAAGATCATTCAGGATAGACTTCGTACAGCTCAGTTCAGGCAGAAGAGTTATGCAGACCGTAGAGTTCGTGACGCATTCATGATAGGAGACCGAGTATTTCTTCGGGTGTCGCCCATGAAGGGCGTGATGAGGTTCGGGAAGAAGGGAAAGTTGAGCCCTAGATACATTGGTCCATTTGAGATTCTGGACAAGGTAGAAGAGGTGGCCTACAGACTTGCCTTGCCACCTAGTTTATCAGTCGTGCATCCTGTGTTTCACGTATCTATGCTTCGGAGGTATATTGCTGATCCATCTCATGTGCTTGACTTCAGCGGTGTCCAGTTGGATAAGGATTTGTCTTATGAGGAGAAGCCGGTAGCAATATTAGCTCGGCAGGTTTGTCAATTGAGATCGAAGAGTTATCCTTCGGTCCGTGTTCAGTGGAGAGGTCAGCCTGTTAAGGCAGCTACTTGGGAGTCCGAGCCCGATATACGGAGCCGATATCCCCATCTTTTCCCCGATTCAGGTATCTTTCTATGTCCGTTCGAGGACGGCCGTTTGTTTTAGAGGTGGAGATTGTGATGACCCAAAAAGTCATCGCGTGTAATTTTAGCTAAATATGTGTTCCGAGGCCATGAAAGCCTCCTTTTATCTCACCTCGATGTGCGTGTGCAGCCCGGGTGCGTAGCCAGGAAGTCGTTATGTAGAAAATTGATAAAATGATTATTTCACAATAATTATTTAAATAAAGTTGACTTTGGTCAACATTTTTGGTAAACGGACCCGGACCCGTGATTTGACGGTCCCGGACCCGTGATTTGACGGTCCCGGAGGGTTCGTAGGAAAATATGGGACTTGGGCGTATGTCCGGATTCGAATTCCGAGGTCCGAGAAATGAATTTTTAAAGAAAATTGTTTTCTGAAAAATATAAAGGTTTTTGAAAATGAGATTTGATGTGAAACCTGTGATATCAGTCCCGTATTATGGTTCAGGAGCCCGGAGCAGGTTCAATATGTGTTATCTATGAAGTTTGGTAATAAACGGACTTTGTTTGACGTGATTCGGATCAAAAATGAGAAATTTGAAAGTTTATCAAGTTTTGAAATATTTCATTGATTTTGAGGTTTAATTCGATGTTTTTTATGTTAATTTGGCGATTTGATTACACGAATAAGTCCGTAGGATGTATTTGAGGTTGTGTGCATATTTGGTTTTGAGCCCCGAGGGCTCGGGTGAGTTTCGGATAGGTGTCGGAGTGCAAAAACCATAGCAAAATATGGTGTATGATTGTTGTTTCTGGTGCCCAGCATTTTACTCTTCGTGATCACGATGAGCAATGTAGGTTGGGAGTGAAATAACCCTGCGCAAACGCAGGGACTTGGACGCGAACGCGAAGCTTGTGGGGGGACCTCTACGCGAACGCGAAAGGCCTCACGCGAACGCATAGGGTAAGGGGACCTGGGGGAGGGTAGAGCAGGGACCTTACGCGAACGCGTCCACAGGATCGAGAACGCGTAGGGTAAAAGGGGGTGATGGGTTGTGTTAACACTTCGCGATCGGAGCCAAAAGCTCGTGATCGCATAGGTTCAATAATCAAACCTTCACGAACGCGGCTTGGGACCCACAAACGTGAAGAGCAATTTTGCGCAGCTATTATAAATGTCCAAAAACAGAACACTTGCGGGATTTTCCACCAATTTTCACAACCCTCCTTCTTCCCCACACCCCATAGGCGATTTTGAAGAGCTTTTCCATCATAGCTTCATAGGTAAGTAATTTTAACTTCATTTTCTTCCATTTTCATCAACAATTATTAGATTCTAGGCCTAAAATCATGGGATTAAGGTAGAAAATTGGAGTTTTGGGTAGAGTTAGGGGTTTTTGATTATTTGGGAATTTGACCTCGTTTTGGGGTCGGATATCAAAACAAATTATATATTCGGGTCGTGGGTGAATGGGTGATCGGGTTTTGGTCTGAACCTCGTGTTGGGACCAAGCGGGCCTGGGGTCAATTTTTGGAATTTTGGAAAGAAATTTGGTAATTATATATTTAAGCGTTGGAATTGAATTGTTAAGAATTTATTGATGTTGATGAGTCAATTATGTCTAGATACTATTTATTTGGGGTCGGGTTTGAAAGGAAAAGCGGTGCTAGAGGCTTGATTTGGATCTTGGAGTCGAGGTAAGTGTTTGGCCTAACCTTAGCTTGAGGGAATAGGTGTTGAGTCATATGTGCTACGTGTTATTATCATGTTCAATGTATAGGTGAGGTGACGAGTACCTATACATTGTCGTCAAGCATGGCCGTGAGTCATTTCTTATGGTATATGTGCTTTTCTTCGATATTCACTGTGTTATGAAGTAGATTTCGTTTTGGAGAGTATTTTTTTTGTGGAAATAATTGGTTGTGGACATTGTTGGTTAGTTGTTCGGTTGAGGATCATTTGGTTATGTTGTATATTCAGTGAGATTGGTTATAGTTGTGTCCCTTGCCGTGACGGTGATATTTCTGTTATTGTTCCCTTGCCGGGAGGTTGTGATTTATGATTTGTATTGTGGTTTTTCCTTGCCAAATTGTTGTTCTTGATATTGCTTGGGTGAGGAAGAGTGTAAAGAACAGAGGGTGATGCCGTGTATTTATTTATTGCATTGTGAGGATAAGAGTGTAAAGCACGAAGGGTGATGTCGTGCCATGATTTTTATATTTAAAAGCATGAAGGTTAATGTCGTGTCGTTTCATTTATTCATTGCATTGTGAGGATGAGAGTAAAGAACGAAGGGTGATGCCGTGTACTTTTTTTGGTGAGGATGAGAGTAAAGCACGAAGGGTGATGTCGTGCACTTGTTTGCTCTATGTGTTTACTTCCTGTTGCCATTGATGCTACTTAGACTGTTGCCTCGTTCTGTTATTTAGTACTTGTTTTCCCCTTGTCCCCAGCATGTTCTCCCCCATTTTACACTTAACTGTTTATTTCCTGTCGTCATTTCTATTATATATTGTTGAATTGCACAGGTATTTATTGTTTGTCGTGTCCTAGCCTCGTCACTACTTCGTCGAGGTTAGGCTCGGCACTTACTCAGTACATGGGGTCGGTTGTACTGATGCTACACCTGCACTTCTTTATGTTGTGCAGATTACGGTACCGGACCCGGTGGACAGTGATCGAGGGAGTATCCTTCAGACCACAGGCGACACTGAGGTAGTCCTGCAGGCGTATGCAGGCCTTGGCGTCACCTCCTATCTTATTCCTTCTCTTTCTGTCTTCTCTTGTATTTCTGAGACAGTTGTATTGTTTATTCTGACTTTGTTTTTAGTATTCTTAGACAGCCCGTGGATTGTGATACCAGTTCTGGGGTGTATTTAAGGAAATTTCGTAAGATTTACTATTTAAATTGTTGAATTTCTTATCTTCCCATTTCTAATTATAACTGTTCTAGTTTACCACTGTTATTTCAATTGTCTATAATAGTGATATAAATGTAATAATCGGAATGTTGGCTTGTCTAACAGGTTTAATGTTAGACGCCATCACGGCCTGAAGGTGGAATTTCGGGTCGTGACAACATCTTAGTTTTGGAGAGCCGTACAGAGAGAGTTGGGTACTCAGGTCAAGTTGAGCACAGCATTTCATCCTCAGACCGATGGGCAGTCGGAGCGTACTATTTAGATTTTGGAGGATATGTTGCGTTCTTGTGTCATTGATTTTGGGGGTTCGTGGGACCAGTTTCTGCCACTCGCGGAGTTTGCATATAATAATAGTTATCAGTCGAGTATCCAGATGGCTCCGTATGAGGCTTTATATGGTAGGAGGTGCAGATCTCCGGTTGGTTGGTTTGGGCCGGGCGAGGCTAGATTATTGGGCACAGACCTGGTTCAGGATGCATTGGGTAAGGCGAAGTTGATTCAGGAGCGGCTTCGCACGGCGCAGTCTAGGCAGAAGAGCTATGCGGATCGGAAGGTCCAGGATATGTCTTTCATGGTTAGGGATAAAGTGTTGCTGAAGATGTCACCCATGAAGGGTGTTATGTGGTTCGGGAAGAGGGGAAAGCTGAGTCCCAGGTTCATTGGGCCATTTGAGGTGCTTCAGAGGATTGGGGAGGTGGCTTATAGGCTTGCCTTTCCTCCCATATTGTCGAGTATTCATCTGGTGTTCCATGCTTCGATGCTCCGGATTTATGTTGGTGACCCGTCTCATGTTTTGGACTTCAACACGGTTCAGCTCGAGGGTGATATGTCATATGAGGTAGAGCCAGTGGCTATTTTGGGTCGTCAGGTCAGAAAGCTGAGGTCTAAGGATATAGCTTCAGTGAAGGTTCAGTGGAGAGGGCAACCGGTGGAGGATGCCACCTGGGAGACTGAGCGGGAGATGCGGAGAAGATATCCTCACTTATTCGAGACTCTAGGTATGTTTCTAGACACGTTCGAGGACGAACGTTTGTTTAAGAGGGGGAGGATGTACCGACCCGGCAGGTCATTCCGTGAGATTAGCCCTGTTTCTACTTTATCATATGTTGCTTAGCCTATTTATGTTGTGTTGTGTCGGTTGGTTCGGGTTCGGAGTGGTCATGGTGAGAATTGAGACACTTAGTCTCTTAAATTAGCTTAATAGTCGAAAAAGTCAATTGGGAGTTGACTTATTGGTAAACGAACTCGAAATGCGGATTTTATAGCTCGGATAGCTTCGGTATGTGATTTAGGACTTGAGTGTATCCGGAATGAAGTTTTGATGTCCGGTGTTTAATTAAGCTTGAATTGGCAAAAGCTCGTGCAAAAAACCAAACAATCCTCTCAACAATCACACAAATATCAAAACATAACAACTCAATAAAATGAAATTTTACAACTTACACTTTGCCTCAATAGAAACCACGGCCTTTGCAACTCAATACCAAACTAAACAGCAAGATATTCCAAGTAGCAAATTTCAAATAAAGAATCCCACAGTTAAATAATGAATACAGAATCAAAGAAAGCAAGTAATTCAACTAAGCATGTATGACAAGACGCAAATAAGAGATAAGACAAGTAGACATGTGAAATTAGACAAACATGGTGACTGTAACATGCTAAAGTAACTCAATTAAAGCATGAAAAGGAAACTACGGAGCTAAAATCGGAATTTCAATATTTAGCCCGTATATGCACTCGTCACCTTGCTACATGGCCTTTACATATCACAATTATCACAACAATACCAAATCCTAAGGGAAATTTCCTTCACACAAGATTAGACAAGTCACTTACCTCAAACCACGCTAAATCAATCAACTAGAAGGACTTTCCCTCGATTTTCCAACTCTGAACGGCTCGAATCTAGCCAAAAAAATTTCATACTATAAATAAAACTATAGGAAATAAATTCAAATAATGAAATTACGATCTTAGCAAAGAATTAAAAATTCACCCAAAAAGTCAATATGGGGCCGCATCTTAGAACCCGGCCAAAATTATAAAATCCAAACACTCATTCGATATCGAGTCCAGCCATACAAGAATTATTCAAATCTAATCCCATTTCGCCTTTCAAAACTCAAAATTTAGTCTAAAAACTTCTACACTTCTTCCCCTGTTTTTTTCCAACTCAAATCCTTAATTACGTGATAATAATGATAGATTAGTGTAACATAACCAAATTCGATCCAAGAATTCTTACCCCAACAATTCCTTTTAAAAACCCTCAAAATTTCATCTCAAATCGAGCTCCCAAAATCCCAAAATGAAATATGAAGACTAACCCTCAAAATCCCTCGTTTTGCCTAGTTAAACCACATCTGCGAGCCTTATGCCGCACCTACAAAAATTCCATTGCAGGTGCGGTCATGAATAAATCCCCAATCTCCGCCTCTGCAATCCAAGGGCCTCACCTGCGCCTGCACGCCTGCGATAAAAGGTGTCGCACTTGCGACCATGTCGCTCCTGCGCTTCTCCTCACTGTAGAAGCAAAGCCGCTTCTGCGGAAAATATTCCGCTTTTGCGCCTCCAGCTGGACATGACCAAAACCGCATATGTGACCAAGAGAAACTTACAACTCGAGGGTCGGTCAGATCCCGAGAGCACCTCCGATATTGAAGGGACCAGATTCCAAAAAGTTCATTAAGAAGCCTTTCCCCCCAGCGCGGCACCAAAGCCAATTCCTAAAGGTTCTGAATGCCCAATATTCCCAAATACAATAGGACCACAGATCCAAAGGAGCATGTGACCTCTTACACATGTGCAATAAAAGGCAACGACCTCGAGGATGATGAGATCGCGTCGTTATTTCTGAAGAAATTCGGAGAAACCTTGCCCAAGGGAGCAATGATATGGTATCACAAACACTATTGATTTCTTTGCTATGCTTGCAGATACCTTTGTGAGCTCACGCCAGCGCTATTAAAGTTGAGACGAGGAAATTGGATCAGTTCAAAGTCAAGCAAATGAATGACGAGATGCTTAGGGTATTCGTATCAAGATTCCTGATGGAACGAATGGACCTGCCCCCGGTTACAGACAATTGGGCCATTCAGGCATTTACTCAGGGGCTCAACCCCCGAAGTTCGGTTGCATCTCAATAACTGAAGAAAAAATTGGTAGAGTACCCAGCGGTTACCTGGGCCGACGTCCATAACAGGTATCAGTCAAAGATCATATTCGAGGACGACCAACTAGGGGCTCCCTCGGGGTCGGTTTATCCCAATAGAGTAAACGACAAGTCTAAAAGAATAGTGGATCGGGTGTCGAGGCTACCGCATGACCGATATCAGCCGTACAACTCAAATATAAGGTAAATGGACCTACTCGCTATCCGTCCAAGAACAAAAAAATAAATTTATTATGGTCCAAGCAATCCCCCGTTAGTGAATAGAAACTGTTTCGACAAATCACCCGGAGTTAGAGATGTCCCGAGGCTATAAGAATATAACTTCAACGTGGATGCAGTGAGTATAGTGTCAACCATCAGTCACATCAAGGAGACCAAATGGCCTAGGCCGCTCTAGTCCGATCCGGCACAGAGGGATCACAGCTTGATATGAAAATATCACGGTACTCATGGGCACAGAATTGAGGATTGTCGGCAGTTAAGCTAGAATTGACTCGTTTGTTCAACAATGGGCATCTCGGGAATTCCTAAGTGAGCGCGCCAAAAACCATTTCAAGAACAGGGACGCCAACAAGAAGATCAAGAAGGAAGTACCTCAATATGTGATTAACATGATTATCGATGGAGTAGACGTTCCACAAGGACCAATCATGAAACGCACCAAAGTTTCTATCACAAGAGAGAAATGAACTCGAGATTATGTTCCGGAAGGATCCATCTCGTTTAGTGACGAGGACACTGAGGGCATCATTCAACCTCACAACGATGCACTGGTAATATCTGTACTCATTAATAAATCTCAAGTTAAGCGTGTGTTAATTGATCCAGTTAGCTCGGCCAACATCATCCAATGGAGATTCGTGGAACAACTGGGGTTGTTTGATCAGATCGTATCAGCAGTTCGAGTACTAAACGGGTTCAATATGGCATGCGAGATAATGAAGGGTGAAATCACCCTACCAGTCAACACGACCAGGACCACTCAGCAAACGAAGTTCTATGTGATCAAGGGGAATATGAGGTAAAATGCCTTGTTCGGAAGACCGTGGGTTCATAGCATGAGGGCGATACCATCGACCTTGCACCAAGAGTTGAAATATCAAACTCCAGGTGGGATCAAAATGGTCTACAGGGAACAACCGGCCGCAAAGGAGATATTCATTGTCAAAGAAGTGACCCCAGCACCCGCGGTCACAATATCAAAATGTAACGACTCGGCCGGTCATTTTGAGTATTGAAGCCTCGATCCCCTAATCTATGCATACCTTATATTATATTGTGGTTATGTGACTCGTCAGGGTGTTTGGTTCTGATTTCGGGTGTGTTTCGGAGTGAAATAGGATAATCCCTAAGTTGGAAGGTTAAGTCGTAGGAGTTTATCGTAGTTTGACTTGTGTGAAGACGACTTCGGAATGGAATTTTGATGGTTTCAATAGCTCAATATGGTGATTTTGGTCTTAGGAGCGCGCCCGAATGTTGATTTGGAGGTCCATAGGTCGTTTCGACGTGATTTGGCGAAAGTTGGAAATTGAAAGAATTTAGGTAGTTTGACGGGAGTGGACTTTATTGATTGTGGGTTTGGATCCCGTTTCCGAAAATTGGAATAGGTCTGTAATGTCATTTATTTGGAAGAGTTATTTCGAGAATCTGTAATGTTCACCTATATTTACCGTAATGACGTTAACTATTACATTCCTTGCCACGTACATATCCATCACCATGTTAATGACCCCGGTTATTATCATGTTATGTTCTATCTGGATTTTTCGTATGCTATTAAATTCACTTCAAGAATTTCATCAAAAGTTCATTATTTTGTTGAGGCGCAAGAAGGCAATGATATTTTAAAGCTTCTTTCAAAATGTGATACTTCAAAAGAAAATTTAAGACATAAAATGCGAAGGATAATTCTCTAACATGACTTCATCGGTAATCATAACGTGCCCCTGAAAATATTACCACTTCTAGTGGTTATGGCCTTAAGGGCTAAGTGGATTTAGTCATACACTTACTTTGAATGGTAATATACAAATTGCATGTAACATCATCTAGAGTTTCAGTGAACCAATTATTGTTATCAAATTAGTAATCCTTTTTTGGTAAAAATTGCACGGGCTAATCAGTTTTCGGATTGGTCATTCAAAAATAGCCCGCGTTTGTAAAGTCATATAAAAATAGTCTCTGTTTTGCTGCAACAAGGAAAGTTCCAGCATAATATACTGGAGATCGGTGCACCTCTGTATGACCTTCCAGCATATTATGCTGGAACTCCAGTATAACATAGTGGAGTATTTTCCGGATTTTGAACAGTTTTTTCGTTCAAAATTTATCTTTACATGAAAAGTTACTAAATTTCAATTACTTTTGAAATTGTGGCTATTTTTGAATGACCACTTGTAAATCTGGCTATTTTTGAATTTCTCAATTAACAGTGACAAAATCAGGTAACGACATATTCAAACTATAAAAGAATTTGTGTGGTCAAATATACCGAACATTACGACATTAGAATGATACAAAATAACTACTTATACGTCTTCAACACTGCAGTCGTCTACAACTGCACCCAAAATGTTTGGAAGCACAATAAAATGTTGCATTCTTATACTTTTCGGGAAGAGTTGAAGAATGATTTGTTCTCAACGTTTTGCATTAATTAACTCAAATAGGCATGTGGTTAAATCTTCAACTTTACCGAGTAACTATGGAACATTCACTATGAGATGACGAGAGTTTTTTTTTTTTTTTTCAATTGTGCCATCTATTAGTTTTTGATTAATTCTTGAGCATATTTTCACGTAGGCTCTGCAATGTTTAACAAAAAATAGTTTTTTCTTCTTTTTTCTTAAATCTTCTTCCAAAAGGAGTGGCCTCTAGATTCCCATTCCCTCCCAACACACAAGGTAAAGAGAAATGAGAAATAATTTCTCGTTTTTCTTTGCCTTCCACCCCTATTTATTTTTTTATCTATTCTCAGGATTATTGTAAAATATAAGTCTCAACTGTTACTAATTCAATCTTTCCTTCTGATCAATTTCTATAGCGTGTTAACTTATCGAGATAGTTTGTAACAGATATTCCCTTTCCAGACTCTCAAGATGACATCTTTTAAAGTCAGAGGACTACTATATGTACCATTACTTGCTGTCAAAACCTATTTCTTCAACTACAAAATCTTTCACCAACAACATAGGTCTCCTTAATTTTCAATTAGAATGTGTTATCAAATAAGAGGGGAGAAAAGAAAGATACAAATTAGAAAAACCCATATAATACATGGAGTAACAACTTACACACACAGAGAGAGAGAGAGAGAGAGCGCGCGCGCACTGACCCAAGCAGCCGTGAATTTATAGTTGGAACAGCTTGAAGATTGCCTGATGATTTAGGCTACGACTCAAAACACGCAAACAGAAATCACAAATGCTCAACTTAGCTGCTTCAAATCCACACCTCATTGACAGTCCTGTTCTTATGTACAATGTACAAACCACACCTCTCAACAGAAGGTTTCCCCACCTATTGAGAGATAGCGAGAAAATTGTACAAATTCCAACCAAAATTGTAAACTGATTCGTCTTATTTACTTGACAAATAATATAACAGGACATTAAAGCACCTTGAATTTCGTAAATTTCAGCACAGTGCTATTGTGTGATCACAAATACATGCCAAGCTTTCCTCACAGAAGAAATATTCACGAGCATTATGTATCATTCGGGGAGAGGAGTACCCGATGCTGATGAAGAAGGTTGCAAGGAGCGGATTTTGATATCATATTTTCTATGAGTGCTTGTTTCACTGCCAGAGGCTGTATCTGATGCATCGGCTACAAGCGGGTAAGAAGAAGCACTATCATCATAAGCCATTCCAATATCATTACCACATTTTCTGCACAGAAGTTTTGTTCGCCGCTGGAACAAGCCCCAAGAACGCTTGGAGAAAAAGAATGGCACACACTTAAATTCTTCAACCTGGGTAAATCTGCTCTCGTCAATAGACAAGAAGGAGATCATCCCTTTCTTTATGGATTTTCCGTACTTGGAACCAATGGAAGTGGTATTGCGACTAGATGAGTTAAGGTTTAGCTCATAACCACAACTGCCACAGCTGCATTAACAAACAAATAGAGCTGATGACTGTTTGACTAAAGAAGCAGTAAAGCCATAATAATTAAGGAACAAAATATCTACTAAAGATAAAAATAATTGCACAATGCACTATAGAACCAATATTAACATCCAATTAACTGGACTAATTGACCGTTTTCCCCTTTTTCTCTCACATATCTTTTCTCTTTCTTTGAGACGGTTAGTTAATCAAAATTTTAGAAAAAAAAAAACAATGTTCCTCAGGAGCGTAGACTACAAACTGCATCTCTTTTTCTCTACATTTAGATGCTTAAAGTTTCCTAGTTTTGCATAAAATGTAAAGTTCTGACCATCTCCTTACCTCGCAATTGCTTTATCATATTTGTTAGGCAGAAATGCTACAAATCAATCTTAGATAATGCTCAACCAAATTTAAACCCTCTATAATGAAGTGGAGCTATTGTAATTTGTTTGTTCTCATGGATAATTAGGAGTTCTTAAGTCCAAACAAAAGATACATCTCAACTTCTCAGAGAAACATTCTAGCGTAAAGCATTCTTTGGTATAAACGCAGTCTCTTAAAGTATAGTACCATAACTAGGGAGATGAGTTTTTTTGTGGTCAAATCAACTTTTCCTACATGACTGGTGTCCATTTTTTTTGCTACTTGGTCCAAATTCAACTTTTCTTTTATTTTTATTGGAGTTCAAACAAAGCATGAAAAATGATGGCTTTTTGCAGACTGATCGACAAAATATAGGTAAGGTAATGACAGTTACTTATCTCAAATCAAAAAGAATATAGCAATCAGTGAATGGAGAAGTCAATTGAGGAAAAAAATTATCTGCTCACTGACGGAAATAATGTCCATCATTGTTGTCCTCTCTCTGCAGAGAAAATAAAATAAAGAACCCCCTGACCTGTTCTAACAATGACAAGATCTATGGCAGATACTTTAGGTCCAAATACACTGTTGGGTTGAGTAACTAGATTTACCAAAAAACACTTGCCAGTATATGGCTAATTCCTATCAACACCATCGAAATCTTCAAAGTCGATGTGGGGCTGCTTCTTTACACTATTAGGATTATTGAGACTAAAATCCAGCATGTAAACCCCATCCATGAGCCCTAGAACACCAGGTTAATAGGTTTCTTCGGTTTAGAGGCCTTACTTCTGTTCGTGTGAACATTAGTTCAAACTTAAAAAATTATCTGTCAAATTTCTTCCAGAAGTGGCCGAATCCCTCTCCTCCTCCCCCCCCCC
>ML340288.1:346-71249 GCA_005239505.1 Nicotiana paniculata
AAAGGAAGCATCAACCAGGGAGTGTATACCCTTGATTGGAAAAGAAAACATCAACCAGGGAGTGTATACCCTGGATTGGCGTCTACGGCGGGAGTAGACCCTGCGTCGGGAAAAGAAAATCAACCAGGGAGTGTATACCCTTGATTGGAAAAGAAAGCATCAACCAGGGAGTGTATACCCTTGATTGGAAAAGAAAGTATCAACCAGGGAGTGTATACCTTTGATTGGCATCGACTACGTGATTGTATACCATGTGTCGGGAAAAAGTGTAATTGGGGATCGGAGGCCCCATACTACTTTGAGTTATTTTCAACTTCAATTCTTCATCTCTTCTTCTTCTTTATTTTTTATTTTTTTATGCATGCGAAAAAACTATTTCTTGGAGAAAACTTGCCTTTCTTTGGTGTAAATGCTTCAGAGCTCCTTCTAGCCCTTGCGCAATTTCTTTTGGTTGCACCTGCTTGTTGCATGGTTGCTTTCGAGTTGCACCTGTTTCCTTCAAACAAAGAACAATTCGTTAGTTTGAAATGGTGGTTGGTTATGCGGCTTTTACTTTCAACTACTTGACCTTAGTTCTTTTGATGAAGACCTCAAACACTTTCTTGTTTGTTAGTGATTGGGTTTCATCTCTAATCTCGGGGACCTTGTCTTTCTGGATGGAAATTGGTCGTGTGGGATCCAGTATCCTTACTTTGTTTTGCCTTTGTAGGCTTTTCACTTGATTTTTCTTTTGGATTTCCATAGTATCGGGGCGGGGGGGGGGGGGNGGGGAGTTTTGGCTCCTCAAATTCTGCTGCATTGGTTAGTCGTGTGGGACTTAACCTTTCCAACTTTATTTCACCTTTATTAGATTTTCACTTCTGACTTTTCTTCCAATTGTAACTTTAAGTCATTTGGAATACTTCGTCTTTTCAATCCTAGAGAAGATGGTTAGCCACGCGGGGCTCAACCTTTCAACTTCATTTACCTTTATAGGCACTTCAATTTGATTTTCTCCTTTCAAGGTTTTGAGTTTGAAACATCGGTCATTGTGGCCAGTCGGGATCGACTCGATGCCCCTAACGAGGCTGAGTGCCTTTTGCATATTGACCCACGTCAATGAGAGACCTGTAAATTAGTCTTGCCATCTTTTCTTTTCCTTAGTTTCGGGATAGAGTTAGACCGAAAGGGATTCAAAAGAAAAATAAACGACAGAATGGACAACGAATTTAAACAAGAGGTGTCCCTTTCGGGGGAAGGACAAAAAGGACTTATCTGGAGTACATGCGGACTTCAATGAACATGACATGCCCTTTGAACTGGTGCCTGATCCGTGTAAACCGTCCGACTCTCAGAAATTCATCACAACTATTACCTTGAGATTGAGAAACCTTGCCCCGGACTGTGTCCATGTCAATGACCCATTATTCTTTTCGATCAGTGGCGCCCTTTGCGGGTTTTCACCAACTAACCTCTCTCATTTATCTTCTTACCCTCGCCTTGTAGTTCTCTTTGCGAGTTTTCACTAACAAGACTCTCATTTTTAATTTCTTTGCTTACCGTCGCCTCACGGTGCCCGTGTGGGTTTTCACCAATGAGGCTCTCTCATTTTAATTTCCCTCATTTGCCTGTATTTGGATGCAAACAACTATATCCTCCAGTTTTGAACGTCTTTGCCGATTGATCGGAAGGACTTGAACAAGGTTTTTGGTGAAAATAATTTGCGTTGAATTATAAGTTTTGAACCTTTAAGGCGACACATCGCCGAATATTAAAACTTGCCCCAACTTAAACTCTTGGGAAAATATGGATTTTTATTTGGGTGTGACTGAACCCCAGGGAGAGGCTGCCTACGTATCCTTTCGTAATCAAGTCGAACGTAGTTCATGGTGCCTTTTTTTTTAAAACATCTCTTTTTTTTATTTTCCAATAACACTTTCGGGTTCCAAAGAGGGTAATCAAAGAAGACTAACCGGCTCAAAGGGTTTGCAAAAAGGGTTAATGGTGTTTGGGTAGCGAGAATGAAAGCCTTCGTCATCCAAATCGGAGAAAAATTGAATTTATATATGGAGGATCAAACATAGTACCTTTTGACGACATCTGCATTGACAGCTGTTTCGGGGTCATTTCCTTCGATGTCCCCCAGGTATAACGCTCCTTTTGGTAGCAATTTCCTTATGATATATGGACCTTTCCAGTTTGGGGCGAATTTTCCTTTCGCTTCTTCGTGGTGCGGGAGGATACGTCTTAAAACGAGTTTCCCTACTTCGAAGTTCCTAGGTCGCACTTTCTTGTTGTAAGCGCGGGCCATTCTTTGCTGGTATAATTGTCTGTGGCACACTGCGGCCATTCTTTTCTCATTAATCAGATTTAATTGCTCCAGTCGGGTCTTGACCCACTCATTGTCCTCAATTTCTGCTTCGACAATAATCAGAAGGGGAGGAATTTCGACTTCTGCGGGTATTACGGCTTCAGTGCCATAAACCAATAGGTAAGGGGTATATCCGTGCGCACAGTCGTGCGATATCCCAACAATTCAAAAGGCATATTTTCATTTCATTGCCTGGATGTTTGAATCATTTTCCTGAGAATTTTCTTGATGTTTTTGATTGCTGCTTCAACGTCGCCATTGGCTTTGGGCCGGTAAGGGGTCGAGTTGCGGTGTGTTATCTAGAACTGTTCACATACCTTCCTCATCAAGTTACTGTTTAGATTCGCGGCATTGTCGGTAATGATAGTTTTTGGGATACCAAAACGACAGATGATATTATCATGCATGAAATCCACCACCACTTTCTTAGTGACAACTTTGAACGTGACGGCCTCGACCCATTTTGTGAAATAGTCGATAGAAACCAAAATGAATTTGTGCCCGTTTGAGGCCCTTGGCTCGATTGGCCCAATGACATCCATTCCCCACGAAACAAATGGCCAGGGTGCCGACATAGGATGCAGTTCTGATGGTGGTGCATGGATTAGGTCTCCATGTTTTCGACACTTTGGCACTTCCGGACGAAACCGAAACAATCTTTCTCCATGGTCATCCAATAATATCCAGCCCGCAAGATTTTCTTTGCGAGGACGTACCCATTCATGTGGGGACCGCATACTCTTGAATTGACCTCGCCCATGATCCTTTCGGCTTCTTTGGCATCTACACATCTTAACAGATTTAGATCGGGATTTCTTTTATACAGTTCTTCCCCACTTAGGAAGAAACTGTTGGCGAGCCTTCGGATGGTTCTTTTTTTGTCTCCGTTGGCTTGCTCGGGATATTCTCTTGTCTTCAAAAATATTTTAATATCATGATACCATGGTTGGACATCTGGTTCTACTTCTACCGTGTTGCAATAACCATGTCTTTCCTTGATTTGGATCTCCAATGGGTCTATGCGAACATTACTTGGATAGGGCAACATTACAGCAAGGGTGGCCAGCGCATCGGCTAACTCATTGTGGCACCGAGGAAAATATCTGAACTCGACAGCTTTGAATCGCTTACCAAGATTCTCCACATGCTGTTTTTAGGGAAGGAGTTTAACATCTCGAGTTTCCCAGTCTCTCTGAGCCTGCTTAATGATCAAATCGGAGTCCCCCATGATCAACAACTCTTCTACATCCATGTCAATGGCCATGTTCATGCCCATTATACAAGCTTCATATTCAGCAGTATCTTTTGTGCACAGGAACGTAGGCGGGCCGTGGCAAGGTTGTGTTGTTCTATGGGTGAAATCAAGATCGCCCCTATCCCAATACCTTTCGCATTGGCTGCTCCATCGAAGAACATTTTCCAGGTGTCAGCGCCTTCCAAGATTATTTCGACGGAGTTGATTTCTTCATCCGGAAAATAAGTGCTCAAGGGTTGGTATTCATCATCAACCGTATTTTCAGCTAGATGATCGGCCAATGCTTGAGCTTTCATAGCTGTGCAAGTTGGCATAGACAATATCAAATTCTGTGAGCAAGATTTGCCATTTTGCTAATCTCCTGGTGGGCATTGGCTTTTGGAATATGTACTTCAAAGGATCCAGCCTCGTGATGAGGTAGGTGGTATAAGCCAATAAATAATGTCGGAGCTTCTGAGCAACCCAAGTTAGAGCACAGCAAGTCCTTTCTAACTGAGAATACTTGGCCTCGTAGCTTGTGAACTTCTTACTTAAGTAATAAATGGCCTGCTCTTTCTTCCCGGTTGCATCGTGTTGCCCGAGAACACACCCAAAGGAATTTTCTAGCACCGTCGGGTATAGGAACAAAGGTCTCCCTAGTTCTGATGGGACTAACACTGGAGTATTTGACAGATATTCTTTGATTTTGTCAAAAGCGTCCTGGCACTCGTCTGTCCATTTGATGGCTGCATCTTTTTTCAACAGCTTGAATATAGGCTCGCATGTGGAGGTCAACTGAGCGATGAACCTGCTGATGTAATTCAACCTATCCAACAAACTCATGACTTCCTTCTTGGTTCTTGGGGGTGGGAGATCCCGAATAGATTTTATCTTTGTTGGGTCCAGCTCAATGCCCCGTTGACTGACGATAAATCCCAGTAATATTTCGGATGGAACTCCGAAAGCGCATTTGGCTGGGTTTAATTTCAAATCGTATCTGCGTAGGCGTTCGAAGAATTTCCTCAAATGCTGCACGTGGTCACTTTGGTTTCTGGACTTAATGATCACATCATCCACGTACACCTCAATCTCCTGATGCATCATGTCGTGAAATATGGCGATCATGGCCCTCATATAAGTTGTCCCAGTGTTCTTTAAACCAAATGGCATGACCCAGTAACAGTATGTTCCCCAGGGTGTAGTGAAGGCTATCTTTTCTGCATCCTCTTCATGCATCAACACCTGATGATATCCGGCATAGCAATTGACAAAAAACTGTACCTCATGTTTGGAATAATTGTCAAGTAGGATATGTATGTTTGGCAGTGGAAAATTATCTTTGGGACTTGCTTTATTCAGATCTCGGTAGTCGACACATACTCGGACCTTTCCATCCTTTTTAGGCACCAGAACCACATTGGCCAGCCAGGTCGTGTATTGGACCACTCGGATTACTCCAGCCTTTAGTTGTTTAGCGACCTCTTCTTTGATCTTGTCACTCATGTCTGTATTAAATTTCCTCTGATTTTGTGAGACTGGTGGATGACCGGGGTAGGTTGGCAATTTGTGGACCACCAAGTCCATACTTAGTCTGGGAATGTCATCGTAGGACCAAGCAAACACGTCTTTGAATTCAAATAGGATTTGAATCAAGGCGTATCTAGTCTTTTCATCCGTGTGGACGCTTATCATGGTTTCTCGAATCTCTTCTTCATTGCCCAAGTTAACGGGTTCCGTTTCGTTTAAGTTTGGCTTAGGCTTATTCTCGAACTGTTCCAATTCTTGATTTATTTCCCTAAAAGCCTCTTCTTCGTCATATTCCAGTTCTTGATTCATTATTTCGAGGTTAGACGGCGTATTAAGATCAGAGCATGAAGTCCGCAAGCATGTCATGTTTTTTAAAGCCGCATTATTAGGACTGAAAAATAAGAAAGGTAAACAAAAATCAGAAAGAATAATAGACGATGAAATTTTGATTTCATTTCATTGAGTTTGAACATAGGAGGGTTTACATCGGAATTTAAAGGCAAGAATTTAAAAACACTTGAGTTACACCCTGAAATAACTCATAGTGCAGAAAGGATGGCAAAAGTTGAACTACCGGGACTCCCGCCTGACGGGGAATGGAGTAGCCTTCCAGTTTTGCAACTTGGCATCAAGCCCCATACACTATACTTAGGTAGTGCTGGAGCCTTCTGCTGGTTGGACCATATGGGCCTCATACAACATCTGCCTCATTGCTCTGCATATTTCTTCTATTTCTTCGGCCGTGAAAGCCTCTTCTTCTTCCTCCACGTATTTTGTCTCGACAAATGATGCGGTGATGTGTGGGATCGGCTGAGGAAATACCCAACCATTTTTCTTACGTTGATCAGCCCATTGTTCATCTTTGGGAGTAGCTTGAAACCCTATCCCAAAAACCTTTTTATTGGTAGGCAAAGTGACGGGTTCTTTAATTCCTTGCAAGGACACCCCCAACCCTTTTCCAGGTGTGTACCCATTTTTAATCATGTCGTTGGCGACCATACTTGACGCGTTTGATAGGAAGGGTTGAGGGCACGGGGTTCCTTCCTCATGATGGTCCGCAACCACAATCTCGAAAGCCTGGTAGACTATGTGCTCGCTACCCTCTCTTGCTTCCAGGCATGGGGCTGACGGGTCCCTGTAAATAGACTGCTCGTCTTCCCCATGGACCACGATTTCCTGGTCCTCATATTCGAACTTAACCATCTGGTGGAGAGTAGATGGCACTGCCCCTGCCGCATGGATCCAAGGCCTTCCCAAGAGATAATTGTAGGAAGTATCCATATCCATGACCTGGAATGTCACTTCAAAATCTACAGGGCCGATTGTCAAGACCAAATCAATCTCCCCGATCGTGTCTCTCTTGATACCATCGAATGCACGGACGCACACATTGTTGGGCCTGATTCTCTCAATCCCGATCTCCATTCTTTGTAGGGTCGATAGAGGGAAAATATCAACCCCGGATCCACCGTCCATCATAACCTTTTTCATATAGTAACCTTCACATTTAACAGTTAGGTGGAGAGCTTTGTTGTGGGCAGACCCTTCCGGGGGCAAGTCATTCTTGCTAAATGAGATCCGGTTGACTTCAAAAATCATTCTGTCATTCTTTCCATTTGCTCAACTGTGGTGTTGGCCGGAACGTATGCTTCATTAAGAGTTTTGATCAGGATTTTCTTATGCTCGTTTGAATTTACTAGCAAGGATAAAAGTGAGACCTGAGTGGGGGACATTCTGAACTCCTCGATTATGGCGTATTCATCGGTTTTCATATTCTTGAAGAATTCTTCTGCCTCTCTGGCACTGATCAGCCTTTTAGGCGGAAAGCGTTTCAGCTTGCTTTTGTTTAGTTCTTCCAGGTCGAGGTATTTCTCTGATGATTTTATATCGCATGTTTCCCTAGTAATCTCTTTCCCTTTGTACGTCACCACCGTCATGTGGTAATTCCAGGGGATGGCAGTACTATTCTTCATGGGAGTTTTCGACGCGCGACTAATAACCACGGGCTCATTCAGCCTTGGTGAAATTATTTGCCCCCGCGCCACATACGTCCCTTTCGGCACGTACATTTTTGGGCCATTCATTATTGCCTTGTTGAATTGTAACCTTCTGGGAGGGATCAACACACTTTGTTCCTTCCTGTGTGCCTTGGGGATGTAAAGGACAGCGTCTTTAGAGGGTCCCCTATTTGTATCAGTCTCAGCCTTTTCCGTGATCTGGGGGACGGGGTTACTCTTATTCATCTTCTTGACTGGTTTGGGTGCCGCCTTGGGTTTTCTTTCCTTATCTGCGATGGCGATGATGGCCTTTAGAGCTGGATCGAAATCCTGGTCCTCGCAAATCATGCCGATGATGGGGCCATGATTATGAGTGGGCAGTGGATTGTTCGTCACATTGAGAGCTTCTTCGTCCCTAACACCACTTTCTTTTGTTCTATAAGGCTTTCCACGGCCCTTTTGAGGGTCCAACACTCCTCCGTGTCATGCCCTCCTGCTCCGGAATGGTAGGCACAATTGGTTCCGGGCTTGTATGATGCTGATGTTGGGTTTTGCCTGGTCAGAGGTACGGGTTGTAGAAGCCCCATCTGGACTAATTTTGGGAAAAGGCTTGAATACGGCTCCCTGATAGGAGTGAAGTTGGGTTTCCTTGGTGGTTCACGGGGGTAGGTGTTGTACGGGTAGTTTTGGGGAGGGCGTGGATTATATGGAGCTGGGGGAGGATGGTTTTTTCTCGGAGGTGGAGCTCTATTCTGATTGTAATATTGTTGCGTCCTGGGATGTGGTTGAGCATTCATTACCGTATAGGGAAGAGGGGGCATAGCATAAGCTGCGTCTTGGTGAGGATAGTAATTTTGGGAAGCTTTGGGAAATGGACGTGGGTATTGTCGAGGCTTCCTGATATCGGAAACCATCATGGCCCCTTCTTCTTCTTTTTTCTGTTGGTTGCACTCTCGGATCCGCTTTGGATGGCCTGGGAGGTTTCTCTTATGGCAAATTGGCTAAGGATACGACCAGTTTTTAGACAATTCTCCACCATTTCTCCAATTTTGATTGCTTCCACAAATGGTTTGCCCATGGCAGACATCATATTTTGGAAGTAATCATCTTCCTGTGCTTGTAGAAAGACGCTGACCATTTCAACCTCATCCACTGGAGGTTTGACCGTGGAGGTCTGCTCGCGCCATTTGATGGCGTACTCTCTGAAACTCTCTGAGGGTTTCTTTTTGAGATTGGATAGTGAGTTCCTATCGGGAGAGATGTCCACATTGTATTGGAATTGCGGGACAAAGTCTCGTGCCAGGTCATCCCATATGTGCCAGCGGGATATATCCTGGTCCGTGTATCATTCTGATGCAATTCCCGTCAAGATTTCTCCAAAATATGCCATGAGAAGTTCCTCTTTCCCACCTGCTCCGCGGAGCTGGTTACAATACCTTTTCAGATGATCTATGGGGTCCCCATGTCCGTCATATTTTTCGAACTTGGGGGTTTTAAACCCAAGAGGCAAGTGGACGTGCGGGAACATGCACAAATCTACATAGGAGATGTTTTTTTTCCCGCTCGGCCCCTGTATATTCTTGAGGCTCTGTTCAATACTCTTCATTTTCCGAGTTATTTCTTCGCGCTCGAGGCTTTTCTTATCTTGTCCCAAAGTGACCTCAAGCTGAGGTTGTTGGGGATATGCATTGGGAGTAATATGAGTGGTATCCAAATGGACGGACGGTGTTTGGAATGTGAATACTGGCAGCTCGAAACTTGGTCCAGAGATAGTCGGCGGAGCCATGGCAGATATTGGTGGTGCGGTGAAGATATTGGAAGACACACCGAAAAACAGGGCTTGGGGGCGAACCTCAGAAGGCCTTCCGGAACAGTGAGCCGACATAGTTGGATATCCACGACGTGGCTGGGTAGCTTATGGGGATGTTGGATGTCCCGCCTGCCCTGGGAATTATCTCTGGGAAACCCGGGATGGTACTGGGTAGTTCCCTACCATTGCACCATGCGTCCCACATTTCCAGCATGCGGCAACGCAGAGTCCTGTTCTCTTCAGTTGTTGCCGACTCAGATGTTGGGATGGCTGGATTTAGGTCTTCCACGGAAGAGTTGACGATTGGCAGGTGACTTTCAGACGTCATTTCTATGCTCCTTTTTGATCTAGTGAAGTAAGGATGGGAAGCCAGCTTACCGCAAAACCCACCACCTAAAAATACCTTTTAGATTGAACCAACAAAATGTTAGGTTGAAGCATTTATCACATAGGCAATAACACGTTTGGGGTATGCAATGCAACTGAGCAATTTAAACTCTTTTCTATATGTTTTTGCAATAGTTGTGTACTTCATCCCGGCTTTATTTCTCGGCTTTTCCCTTTTATCATTCTTACCCTTCTTCTGTTATTGTTTCCGCTCTTTTATTCCTCGCTCGGTTTCTTTTCTTATGGTTATGATCGAATCCTATGTGGATTGCCTATGTATCACGGCACCGCGTGAATCAGATCATCACGTAGTTCATGGAATAAATACCAAAGGACAGAAATACATATTTTTTCTAAAAGTTTCATTCTAAAATTTTCATTCATTAAATAAAACAATTCTGATTACAGAAAACATGTAGTCCACTTTTGGAATTTCAAAATTTGCAAAACAGACTCGACACCTATTTTCTAAAAATATAAAAACTACTGTGGACTCAGACGTGACTACAACTAGAAAAATTAAATATAGACTCGAAAAACATCAAAAATACATCAGTGCTTTTGTTGCTCCAGGGGCCGGTGGGGCATCATTCGGCCTTGCCACGGGCCTGCGTGCTATGTCTTGCTGAAGGCGGTAAAGGTCGTCCATTATCTTGTGGACGAAGATCATAACCGCTGAGAAGAAGGTGGTTCGAGTGATATCTTCGCATTCTTGGCATTTGGTGACGATGTAGTCAGCTATCTCTCGGACCCTTCGCCTGATGATACCTTTTTCTAGAAGTAGGCACCCGATTTGCTGGGATCTCGCCTTTAAAGACTGGGCGTCTTTGTGACTCTGCTCTTGCCATTGTTGCAACTCTTTTTCCAACTAAGCCATCATGGCATAGCACTGCTCCCTCTCTGTCTTAAATTTTTTGCCTATTTGGCCATTTCGTTCTCGAGGATGGCCAGTTTTTCCTTCAAGCCTATGACTTCTTGGTAATATTTCCTTTTTAGTCTCTGGATAAACTGTGTTCTATATTTTTCACTTCTTGTTAATCTTACTCGAACTCCGGCAAGTTCTTCCTCATCTTTGTCTAGATCATTCCCATAGCTGCACACCTTATGACTAAGACTGTTGATAAGCCTTTCATCAGTTCTGCTTCTCTCTGGGTTCTCAGCAGCTGTTTTTAATTCCTGTATCTGGGCCCGGAGAATTTCATTTTCTTGGGTTAACCTATTTCTTCCCCTTCAATTATGGCAGTATGTAGGATGTTTTCAAATTTGATTTCCCTGACCTGGGCTTCCAACTTGCTTATGGTAGCTTGGTAACTATTTTCCTTTTCTAACCAAGCCTAATGCTCTTGTGTTTGCTCGGTGAATTGTTGCACATGGGGTCTCTTTCCGTGTCGTTCTTGCTCTTGATTCTCCTTTCCTCTTATGCCACACCAAGAAGTATAGGCGGGCTCCACTTCCCCTTTTGATAAATCTCTCACCCAAGTTTGAGGTTCTAAAAACCTGCACTCGTTCCAGATTTGACGGACCCTGCCTTCAGGAAATGCAGCTCTCGGGCATAACTCAATGGCTTGTTGGCTTAAGTCCTCGTCATGGGGAGATAACATGTGTCTCCCTAACTGGCATAAGACTCGGTGTGGGGCATACGGCTGAATGCTTCGCAAGCCCATTAACATGAGATAGAAAACTGCATCAAACATATTGATAACCTTGACGACAGGGAACCACCCGAACGTCCACTCGATTTGGTCAGCAGTCAATGAACTCAAGTATGAGTGCCAGGCTTCCGTGCCCTCAGGAAATTTGTGGCCCTTTACCCGAGTACCATGTTCCTCGATACAATTCAAACCGGTTAAGAAGTAGTTCATGTAGCCTGGGCGGTGACAGGGGTGCTCGATCAACCAGATTTTGTAGAAGCAGGTTGCACCCCTCAAAGAACTTTCCCCCAGATTGGCAAACTGTCAGAGCACGGTAAATCTCGGCTAAGACCAAGTATAAGTGTGCCATTGGATTTTTTCATCATGAAATTTGCCATTCCCAAAAGCCCGATATCTTGCATCCGTCACTTCTTGGGAAAATCAAGGTGCCCAAGAATTCTTCCACAAAAGCTAGCCCCCAGCGGGCTTCCTATTTAGCCTGATTTTTGTGAGTTAGACCAGTGTTGTTAGACTCATAACCCTGGGGATCTCCATAACGTTTGTAAAGAAAATAGAAAGTGCAGAAACCTTCAGACAGGTATGGGTCTTGGACGCCCCGACTAATGTTCAACATATCCAAAACTTATGTAGAGTCACCGCCCTGGGTGCCACTGGGTACCGACTTCTAAGATTGTCATTGAGACCAGCATACCCTGCTATTTCCTCTAGCGTGGGTGTCAATTCAAAGTCTGAAAAGTGGAACATGTTGTTGGCGGGATCCCAAAACGGTACTAGAGCCTCGACGATGTCCAACCTCGGCTTGGTTTTTAGAAGACCAGTAAGTCCCCCTAAAGCTTTCCTAACAGACTTTCTACTGGCTTCCCCTAAGTTGCTCCACCACATATGGAGTCCTAGAGGGATTTCGTCGACTGCTCTGAAGGGAATGTTTTCAACTGTATTCATCCAGCACATTTGTTTTTTGATTAAAACCACAAAAAAATTTTGAAAAGTGTTATTTTTGTAAAAGGTTTTGTAATAAACAAAAATGGACCATCTTTGCGAATACGACCCTTGCTCCTCGAAGTTTAAAGATCACAATTCCCTTCACATGCTCTTTACAACATATAGAAATCATCAATTAAGCATGGAAGTTACAACAAAGTCGGAATACTCGCAATAATAAGACTCACGGTCATGCTAGACAACAATGTATGGATACTCGTCACCATGCCTATACATCGTACTCTACAATTGCAATTAGCAAATAAGACTCAACTCCTATTCCCTCAAGCTAAGGTTAGACCAAACACTTACCTCGGGTCCAAAATATAGCAATCAACCCTCTAACACCGCCTTCCCTTTAGAATTCAATTCCGTAATGGTATTATCTAGGCATAATCAACTCAAGTATATCAATAAGGATTCAATAATTCAATTACATAGCCTAGTTACCCATTTCCATGAATTCTTCCAAAATAACAAAATTCAACCCCGGGCCTGCTCGCTCGGATTCTTGTAATTCTCAAAGGGAACACTCACCCAAAGTCTAAGGATCATTAATATACGATCTCTACTTGATTTCATGGCCAATTCACAGAAAATTCTCAAGTTCTCACAAGTTCTAGGTTACTACCCAATTTCTTGAACTTTTGCACTAGTTTATGTAGTTAATTAGGCTAGGATGCATGCATGAAACAAATTTCCGGGTAGAGTTCACTTACCTTATAGGACCTGGATGAAAGCTCTTAAAAATGGAGGAAATCGCCTAAGGAAGAAGATGGAAAACGAGAAAAATGGGTTAAAAACCCGTATTTAAAACTCACTGCCTGAACAGTGATCTCGCACCTGCAGAATTGGGCTGGGGGGTCTGGGATCGCACCTGCGAGAAACTCTCCGCACCTGCGATAACTGGCCAGGCCATTGGTGATCGCACCTGCGATGCCTGGGACCGCACCTGCGGTCTCGCACCTGCGATGCTAGGCAACCGCACCTGCGGTCACACCAGAGCAGGTGCATCAGCAACTTTGTTTGCTGGTTTTTAGCCCTGTTAGGTGCCCGGAAGGCACCTGGGCCAACCCGAGCCCTAGTCCGAATATACCAACGAGTCCCAAATCATATTACGGACTCGCTCGAGCCTTTGGAATAGTCAAAATGATGCTAAAGCTCGAAATCACACCCCCAAACCTCAAGAACCGAACTTAGGAATTTAAATCTTCTAAACTTCGCTAACAACGTGCCGAACTAACCTATACAACTCAGAATGATACCAAATTTCATAGATACCTCACATAACATCCTACGAACTTGTCCGTGCGATAAAATCGCCAAAACAACATCATATACGTTGAATTAAGCCTCAAAATCCATGAATTCTATCAAATTTCATAAAACATCAAATTTTCCATTTTAAGTCTGAAACCCGTCAAACGAAAACCGATTTCAATGAAACTTTACGGGAAGTTCTTGAACCATATATAAGACCTGTACCGGGCTCCGGAACCAAAATACGGGCCCGATACCATCACTTTCTAATTAGATTTCATTTTTAATTTCCATAAATATTTTCAGAAAACAATTTTACTCAAAAATTCATTTCTCGGGCTTGGGACCTCGGAATTCGATTCCGGGCATACGCCCAAGTCCCATATTTTCCTACGGACCCTCCGGGACCTTCCAATCACGGGTCCAGTTCTGTTTACCCAAAATGTTGACCGAGGTCAAATTTATTCATTTTAATATCAAATCTTAGCATTTTTCACATAATTTCATATTTAAGTTGTCCGGCTACACGCTCGGACTGTGAACACAAATCGAGGCAAATACAGATGAGGTTGTCAAGGCCTCGACAGTACTGAATGGATAATAAAATAGGTGATGACCCCTTTGGGTCGTCACACTCTCCACCTCTAAAACAACCGCTCGTCCTCGAACAGACAGAAGAAGGAAGTACCTGAGTCGGGAAATAAATGAGGGTAATGGATCCGCATATCGGACTCGGACTCCCAAGTCGATGCCTCAGGAGGATGACCTCTCATAGAACACGAACAGAAGGGAAACTCTTGGATCTCAACTGACAAACCTGCCAGTCTAGAATAGCTATCGGCTCATCCTCATAAGATAAATCCTTGTCCAACTGGACAGTGCTGAAATCTATCACGTGGGCTGGATCGCCGTGATACCTCCGAAGCATGGACACATGAAAAACTGGATGTACGGCTGATAAGCTAGGCGGAAATGCAATTCTATAAGCCACCTCTCCCACTAGATCAAGAATCTCAAACGGACCAATGAACCTAGGTCTAAGCTTGCCCTTCTTCCCAAATATAATTACGCCCTTCATAGGTGACACTCGGAGCAATACTCGCTCAGCAATAATAAAAGCCATATCTCGAACCTTTCGATTTGCATAACTCTTTATCATGGACTGAGCTGTAAGAAACCTATCCTGAATGATCCTGACCTTGTCCAAGGCCTCCTAAACCAAATCTATACCCAATAAACGAGCCTCTCCCGGCTCAAACCATCCAACCGGAGATCGACACCGCCTACCATATAAGGCCTCATAAGGAGCCATCTGGATACTCGACTGGTAATTGTTGTTGTAGGAAAACTCAGCTAAAGGAAAGAACTGATCCCATGATCCTGCAAAGTCAAATAACACAAGCTCGGATCATATCTTCCAATATCTGAATAGTCCGCTAAGACTATCCATTCATCTGAGGATGAAATGATGTGCTCAACTCCACCTGGGTGCCTAACTCTCGCTGAACTGCCCTCCATTAATGCGAGGTAAACTACGTGCTCCGGTCCGAAATGATAGATACCGGCACACCATAAAGGCGAACAATCTCCTGGATATAGATCTCAGCTAACCTCTCGGATGAAAAGGAGACTGCCGCAGGAATGAAATGCGCTGACTTGGTCAGCCTATCAACAATGACCCAAACTGCATCGAACTTCTTCCGGGTCAACGGAAGTCCGGTAACGAAGTCCATAGTGATCCTCTCCCACTTCCACTCAGGAAGCTCAATCCTCTGAAATAAACCACCAGGCCTCTGATGTTCATACTTAACCTGTTGACAATTCAAACACCGCGCCACATATGCCACAATATCCTTCTTCATTCTATGCCACCAATAATGCTGCCGCAAATCTTGATACATCTTCACAGCGCCCAGGTGAATAGAGTACCGGGAACTATGGGCCTCCTCTAAAATCAACTCTCGAATCCCATCAACATTGGGCACACAAACTATCCCCTTCAATCTCAAAACACCATCATCATCTAAGGTCACCTGCTTGGCGCCTCTGCGTTGCACCGTGTCTCTAAGGACACACAAATGGGGATCATCAAATTTTCGATCACGGATACGCTCAAATAATGAAGAACGAGCGACCGTACAAGCCAACACTCGACTAGGCTCAGAAACATCCAACCTCACAAATTGATTGGACAAAGCCTGAACATCCAAAGCAAGCGGCCTCTGACTGACTGGAAAAAAAGCAAGACTGCCCATGCTAGCTGACTTCCTACTCAAAGCATCGGCCACCACATTGGCCTTCCCCGGGTGATATAATATGGTAATATCATAATCCTTCAACAACTCCAACCACCTCGTCTGCCTCAAATTCAACTCCTTTTGCTTGAACAAGTACTGAAGACTCTTATGATCCATGAACACCTCACACGCCACGCCATACAGATAGTGCCTCCAAATCTTCAATCCGTGGACAATGGATGCCAACTCCAAATCATGCACTAGATAGTTCTTCTCATGAATCTTCAACTGCCTCGAAGCATAAGCAATGACCTTGCCATCCTGCATCAACACTGCACCAAGCCCAATACGGGAAGCATCGCAATAGACTATATAAGGCCTTGAATCTGTGGGAAAGACCAATATCGGTGCCGTAGTCAGAGCTATCTTGAGCCTTTAAAAGCTCGCCTCAAAATCGTCCGGCCATCTGAACTGGGCACCCTTCTGGGTCAACCTGGTCATCGGGGCTGCAATAGATGAGAACCCCTCCACGAACCGACGATAGTAGCCTGCCAATCCCAAGAAACTCTGATTCTCTGTACCTGATGTTGGTCTAGGCCAGTTCTTGACCGCCTCAATCTTCTTCGAGTCAACCTGAATACCCTTTGCTGATACGACATGGCCCCGGAATGCAACTAAACTCAACCAGAACTCACACTTCAAAAAATTTACATATAGCTGACTGTCCTTCAGAGTCTGAAGAACCACTCTGAGATGCTGCTCGTGCTCCTCCTGGCTGCGGGAGTATATCAATATATCATCAATGAAGGCTATCACGAACGAGTCCAAATAAGGCCTGAACGCTCGGTTCATCAAATCCATAAAAGCTGCAGGGGAATTTTTCAACCCAAACGACATGACTAAAAACTCGTAATGCCCGTACCGAGTGCGGAAAGCTGTCTTAGGAACATCGGATGCCCTAACCCTCAACTTATGTTAGCCAGATCTCAAGTTTATCTTTGAAAATACCTTGGCACCCTGAAGCTGATCGAACAAATCATCAATCCTCGACAGTGGGTACTTATTCTTGATTGTAACCTTGTTCAATTGCCGGTAATCAATGCACATCCTCATCGAACCATCCTTTTTCTTCACAAACAATACTGGAGCACCCCAAGGAGAAATGTTGGGCTTGATGAAACCCTTCCCAAGCAAATCATGCAACTGTTCCTTCAACTCTTTCAACTCTGGCAGGGCCATGCGATACGGCAGAATAGAAATGGGCTAGGTGCCCCAAGCCAGATCAATGCAGAAATTAATGTCCCTGTCGGGTGGCATCCCCGGCAAGTCTGAAGGGAAGACCTCAGGAAACTCACGAACCACGGGTACCGAATCAATAGAGGGAACATCAACACTGGATTCGCACACATAAGCCAAATAAGCCAAACACCCCTTCTCGACCATACGCTGAGCCTTCACGTACGAAATAACAATGCGGGTAGAATGAACAGGAGTCCCTCTCCATTCCAAACGGGGCAAATCCGGTAAGGCTAAGGTCACCGTCTTGGCATGGCAATCCAAGATAGCATGATATGGGGATAACCAGTCCATCCCCAATATAACATCAAAGACGACCATACCTAAAAGCAACAAATCACCACGGGTCTCAAGAACCCCAATCACCATAACACAAGAACGATGGACTCGATCGACCACGATAGAGTCACCCATTGGTGTAGATACATAAACAGGAACACTCAGTGGATCACTAGGCATGACCAGGTATGGTGCAAAATAAGAGGACACATACGAATACGTAGACCCTGGATCAAATAGCACTGAAGCATCTCTATCACAAACCCGAATAGTACCTGTAATGACTGCATCTGAAGACTCAGCCTGTGGCCTGGCTGGAAGAGCGTAACATCGGGGTTGGGACCACCACCCTGAACCACATCTATGGGACGGCCGGCTACTAGTTGACCTCCACCTATGGCAACCTGAACTCCACCTCTATGACATCTACCTCCACCTTTAGCACCTCTACCCCCACACCTGGATGGTTGGGCAGGTTGTGGAACACCTAGTGCATGTACCATGGCACAGGAACCCTGATGCTGCGAACTACCTGGTGCCCGAGGGCAAAATCTGGCAAGGTGACCCGGATCGCCACAAGTGTAACAAGACCTCGGCTGCTGAGGGAACTGAGTCTGATCCTGTCGACCTGAATGACCACCTCGGAAACTCTGATCCGGCGGTGCACTAATGGGAGCTGGTAGCGCACTATAAGGCTGTTGATCAGAATAGTGCGTCTGATAACCACGACCACCTGAAGTACCATGGGAAACCTGAAGAGCTGACTAGAAGGATCTGGGAGGATGACCTCTGCCTGAAGAATCCCTGGCCCCAGATGAGGTTCCACTGAAACGACCAAAATCACGGGGCCTTTTCTCAGCCCCCTGACCACCACCCTGTGACATAATCATCTCAATCCTCCTGGCCACATTGGCCGCGTCCTGGAATGATATATTTGTACCTGACTCTCTAGCCATCTGAAGTCTGATAGGCCGGGCCAATCCCTCAATAAATCTCCGAACCCTCTCCCGATCAGTGCGAAGTATCATAAGAGCATGTCGGGATAGAGTGATGAGCCTGGTCTCGTAATGAGTGACTGATATACATCCCTGCTGGAGATGCTCAAACTGCCTCCGAAGGTCCTTTCTCTGAGTAATGGGAAGGAACTTCCCCAAAAATACCTCTGAGAACTGAGTCCAAGTCAAAGGTGCAGACTCGGCTGGTCTGGCTAAGCAATAGTCTCTCCACCAACTCTTGGTTGTGCCAGATAACTGAAAAGTAGCGAAGTCAACTCCGTTGGACTCCACTATACCCATGTTCCGAAGAACCTCATGGCAGTTGTCCCAATAATCCTGGGGGTCCTCTGATGGTGAACTAGTAAAAATAGCAGTGAATAACTTAGTGAACATGTCCAGTCTCCAGAAAGCATCTGCTGACATAGCTGCTCCCTCTACTACCGGTGCTGTAATACCCGTCTGAGCTACTCCAGGTGGCTAAGGTGTCGGAGTCTGAAACTATGGAGCTAGCTAATCTGGAACACAAGCGGCAGGAGTCTGGGCACCTCCCGCAGCGTAAGAGACGGCTGGTGCGATAGGAAGAAGACCCACATGTTCTACACTCTCCATGAGTCCGACTTGATGGACAAGGGCGTCCTGAAGCACTGGGTAGCTATGAACCCCTCTGGGACCTGAGCTGGTCCAACTGGGACTGCCGGAACTGGGACCTCCTCGTCAGACTCGACCTAAAGGTCCTCCACTAAGACTTCTGCTCTAGGCTGAGCCCGTCCCTGGCCTCGGCCTCTAGCACGGCCGCATCCTCGACCTCGACCCCGAGTAGGAGCTGTATCAGGAGTGTCAGGCTGCAGAGCAAAACCAAGGGAAGCAGCGCCATCGCCATCTGCGAGAGAACATGATAGAAACTCAATCAGTAATCAGCATTCATAGCGCACGACAGAGAATAAAAGAAATAGGAGTCATCCTAACTTCGCAGCCTCTGGGGGATAAATACAGACGTCTTTGTACCGATCCCTCTAACTCTACCAAGTTGCCCATGAGTTGTGAGACCTAAGTAACCAAGTGCTCTGGTACCAACTTGTCACGCCCCGAAATCCCACCATCGGGCCGTGATGACGTCTAACGTTAAACCCGCTAGACAAGCCAACGTGTATAGATAAACTAGCGTATTAACATTGATTTAACAGAATAAGCTACAAACAGTTCACAACTTAACAGCGGAAAAAAATAAATATGGTTTTCAAACTAAGTAAAGACAACATAATACATTGACGCATAATTTACCCAAAACCTGGAGTCACAAACTCACGAACTGTCTATAAGAGTGCTAAATACAAAGTCTGAAAGGAAATACATGACTGTCTCTGAAACTAGAGGAAAGACAAGACAGAAGTGAAGACAAAGGGATGGAAGAGACGCCAATGCCCACGAATGCCAGCGCGTATACCTTGGAGCCTCGAGGATAAGCTGGAAGACACTCCCACTAATGATGTCCTCTGGGTCCGGCTGCGTAATCTGCACAACATAAAGAAGTGCAGGTGTAGCATCAGTACAACCGACCCCATGTACTGAGTAAGTTCCAAGCCTAACCTCGGCGAAGTAGTGACGAGGCTAAGACACGACAACCAAATGTACCTGTGCAGTTCGAATATATATATATAAACAACGGAAGAGGAATACAGGAAGTAATCCATCAATAAGGGAAGGGGAACATGCTGTGGGGAGATAACAGTTTCATATAAGAAATCTTAACAAAGAAAGGAACAACAAGGTCAGAATATCAATAAGGACCCGAAATCACAAGCTTGCACGACATCACCCTTCGTGCTTTTACTCTCGTCCTCACTATGCAGTGTATAATGTAATAAATGTAAATCATGGCATGGCATCACCCTTCATGCTTTTAATCTCTTTCCTTACAGTATAATCAATGAATATCGGTACGGAACGGTACCTCGTACGGCACGACATCATCCTTCGTTCTTTAACACTCTTCCTCACCCAAACAGCAATCAAAAACAACGGGAAAGAGAGTAAACAGAATAGAAATAAGAATCCCGGCAAGGGAACAATAACAGTAATCTCAACATCCCAGCAAGGGAGACAATATCAAACAATGCACGGCATCACCATTCGTGCTTTACTCTCATTCTCACCAAGACAAGTGCACGACATCACCCTTCGTGCTTTACTCTCATACTCACCAAAACAAGTGCACGGCATCACCCTTTGTGCTTCAACACTCCTCCTTACCCAAACATCAATCACAAACAAAGGGCAAGGGAGTAAACAAAATAGAAATAGAAATCCCGGCGAGGGAACATCAATTAAATAATTAAATCCCGGCAAGGGAACATCAATTAAACAATTAAACCCCGGCAAGGGAACATCAATTAAACAATTAAATCACGGCAAGGGAACACTACAACGATGACCCGGCAAGGGTATACTTCAATAACTCTTTCTCTTTCTTTCACTTTCATTTCCATGATTTATTCTATCACTTGAGCCAATGCTCCAAAGGATGTAATTATCTCACATTCCTTCATCATTCGTTTTACAATTTGAGCCAATGCTCCAAAAAATGTAATATCTCATATTTCTTCATTATTCGTTTCACAATTTGAGCCAATGCTCCAAAGATATAATATCTCATATTTCTTCATTATTCGTTTCACAATCTGAGCCAATGTCCTCGAAGTATAAGGATCACAATTCCCTTCACATGCTCTTTACAATATATAGAAATCATCAATTAAGCATGGAAGTTACAACAAAATCGGAATACTCGCAATAATAAGACTCACGGTCATGGTAGAGACCAATGTATAAATACTCGTCACCATTCCTATACATCGTACTCTACAATTAGCAAGTAGCAAATAAGACTCAACTCCTATTCCCTCAAGCTAAGGTTAGACCAAACACTTACCTCGGGTCCAAAATATAGCAATCAACCCTCTAACACTGCCTTCCCTTTAGAATTCAACTCCGGAATGGTATTATCTAGGCATAATCAACTCAAGTATATCAATAAGGATTCAATAATTCAATTACATAGCCTAATTACCCATTTCCATGCATTCTTCCAAAATAACAAAATGCAACCTCGGGCCCGCTCGCTCGGATTCTTGTAATTCTCAAAGGAAACACTCACCCAAAGCCTAAGGATCATTAATATATGATCTCTACTTGATTTTATGGCCAATTCACAGAAAATTCTCAAGTGCTCACAAGTTCTAGGTTACTACCCAATTTCTTGAATTTTTGCACTAGTTTATGTAGTTAATTAGGCTAGGATGCATGCATGAAACAAATTTCCGGGTAGAGTTCACTTACCTTATAGGACCTGGATGAAAGCTATTAAAAATGGAGGAAATCGCCTAAGGACGAAGATAGAAAATGAGAAAAATGGGTTAAAAACCCGTATTTAAAACTCACTGCCTGAACAGTAATCGCGCACCTGCACCTCTGGGGACCGCACCTGCGACCATGCATTTGCGAGAAGAATCTCGCACCTGCGGAATTGGGCTGGGGGGTCTGGGATCGCACGTGAGAAGTCTCGCACCTACGAGAAACTCTCTACACCTGCGATAACTGGACAGGCCATTGGTGATCGCACCTGCGATGCCTGGGAACGCACCTGCGATCTCGCACCTGCGATGCTGGGCAACCGCACTTGCGGTCACACCAGAGCTGGTGCACCAGCAGCTTTGTTTGCTTGTTTTTAGCCCTGTTAGGTGCCCGAAAGGCACTGGGCCCACCCGAGCCCTAGTCCGAATATACCAACAAGTCATAAATTATATTACGGACTCGCTCGAGCCTTTGGAACAGTCAAAATGATGCTAAAACTCTAAATCACACCCCCAAACCTCAAGAATCGAACTTAGGAATTTAAATCTTCTAAACTTCGCTAACAACGTGCCGAACTGACCTATACAACTCGGAATGATACCAAATTTCACAGATAACTCACATAACATCCTATGAACTTGTCCGTATGATCAAATTGCCAAAACAACATCATATACATCGAATTAAGCCTCAAAATCCATGAATTCTATCAAATTTCATAAAACATCAAATTTTCCATTTTAAGTCTGAAACCCGTCAAACGAAATCTGATTTCAACCAAACTTTACAGAAAGTGCTTAAACCATATATAAGACATGTACCGGGCGCCGAAACAAAAATACGAGCCCGATACCATCACTTTCTAATCAGATTGCATTTTCAATTTCCATAAATATATTCAGAAAACAATTTTACTCAAAAATTCATTTCTCGGGCTTGGGACCTCAAAATTTGATTCCGGGCATATGTCCAAGTCCCATATATTCCTACGGACCCTTTGGGACCGTCAAATCACGGGTCCAGGTCCGAGTTTGTTTACCCAAAATGTTGACTGAGGTCAAATTTATTCATTTTAATATCAAATCTTAGCATTTTTCATAGAATTTCATATTTAAGCTATTTGGCTACGTGCCCGGACTGCGCATGCAAATCGAGGCAACTACAGATGAGGTTTTCAAGGCCTCGAAAGTATGAAATGGGTAATAAAATATGTGATGACCCCTTTGGGTCGTCACAACCTCGTTAGTAGGTGTTGCCCAAGTTCAGCTTGATCGGTAAGCTCCACGTCCTTCGGAGTTCCCACGTCTGGAGTTTTGTGCCTAGTACATCCATCAGTAGAAGCTTGTAGACGTATTCTATTAGTTAGTGCATTATGTTGGGCTTGTACGCCTTGTATGTATATTTGGTTGGTTTGTCAGCTGTAGTAATTATGGAGACCTTGTTGGCTCAGCCTTATATTGATGTTTAGTCAGCATGAGTTTCCATCCAGTTTTATATTTTTCTTCACAAATTGCCTTGCCATGTGGCCCATGGCCAAAGTATAACATTATATGTTCAGAGTCCCTTCGTCGCAAGTTGGTACACAATGATGGGTGAGGCACCGGGTGCCGGTCTCCCCCCCCCCCCTTCCCAGGTTCGGAGCATGAAAAAAGTGGTATCAGAGCAGTTCTTTCCCAGGGAGTCTACAAGACGTGTCTAGTAGAGTCTTGTTTATGGGTGTGTTGTGCACCACACTTATAAACAAGAGGCTACGGGGCATTTAGGACTGTCACTCTTTCTTCTTACTCTAGATCATGTGGTAGAGCTCAGTTGTAAGAACTCAATTTCCTTAACTTTATATTATTCATAATACGACGATACCTACACCTAGAAAGACGGTTGGTAAGGGATTGAATGCGACTGTGGAAGACTTGAGTCAGAGGAACTCAATTTTGCATCATGCTTATGATGAGTAAATGTAAGGTCTTCAGCAGATCGTGTGTGTACTAAGACGTGTGAGCTTCTGGAAAAGGATCCCTAAGGCATGAATATCTATCAATCCATATGGTAAAAATCAACGAGTGAATCAGAAGGTAGATACAAGTTTAACGAGTAAAAGAAGAAGATGGTACAAAAGGGTACGAGGTAGTCAACTAGTGAAAAGTATCATTACTTACCACTCAGGAAGGGAAATATAAGCATTTTGAGTTACCTTCAACAGTAACAGAGATATGTATAATTGGCCACACCCATCTTAGTTATGCCATATGTGGGATAACAGGTGTAGTTTAAGAGAAGGACGGGATATCAGGAATCTGGCTAGGGTTAGAGTAACCCAAAATGGTGAATGGATTATTTGTGTTAGTTGACATTTTCGAAGGATATTATGAAGGTGTTAATAGATCTCTTTGTGAGACACCTAGATGGTGCACTCTAAAATAGTACAGCTGGATATGAGTACTACAAAGATAGGCACTAGAAGGCTGAAAGGGATAAATATTACCTTAGTGTAACTCCCATCCCTAGTAGAGAAATAACGCTAGGCAACCTTAAGAGCCAGTGGATGGAGCAAGGGGAGCTAAGAGTAAAAGAATATCTTGTAGAAGTTTTCAAAATAAAGTGATAGACAGAAATGTTAGTGGGAAACAAGAAGAGAGTTACTGAAGCATTATGAGTAAGATGTGATACATAGATGACAATGGTAGATCAAAAATATGACAGTATTAAAGAGTCTATAGTCAAGTGAGGGAAGAGACGAGAGGTGATAGGCCTTAGTACAACAAAGGAATATAGGCCATACAGTTATATCCTCATTTCGAGAAATAAGTTCGGAACTCTAACGTGATTACCAAAAGGAAAAGTTAGACCCCAGAGTTATAGAAATCAGGATGGGCTGGTGAACAAGATAAACTAAACATGAATTAGGGACTGAGTGATTTGATAATGGTCGGCATCATGAGAATTTCAGATAAAGTTCCGACGATAATAGAATGGACAACAAAAGAAGATTTATGAGAAATTTAGAGAATGGTCATTCAGGAATACGCTTCCCTAAAGCAAGCAATATGAGAAAAGTTAAGCTTAAGGGACTGTATGTGCCAGTTATACTAAGTGTCACCCTCGCGATTTAGGAATTTTGTTATCCTTAGTACAGAAGGATTACCGCAAGGCGAGTAAGGGTCATCGATGATGTGAAAAGATGCCAAAGATGAAGAGGTCAAACATTTATGGGTAGAATGTCGTAGCACTAAATCTTAGTACTCCCCTAAAGGGGGAATAAGGAGTGATGTGACATTAAGTCAGAATTAAGGGGTTCTAGTAGCTATGGAATCGTAAAGTAAGAATGCGATAAAAATTAGAGAGGAATGAGATTGCAGTTATCCAAATCCTACCGAGATGCTATGATTCCAGAACATTATGCAAGCATGACGTCAAGGAGAGGAAGTATAGGTTCTTGCCTGAGATGTTATTGATAGATAAGGAACCAATGCGAGCCTTAAGTTAAGACAAAGGAAATAACCCAAGAAAGATTACATGGAATATTGATATAAGAATGAGCCAACGAGTAGTTAGCAGTTGATTCAGGAAGATCCTAGTTATGTCTAGACAAGAGGATACAGACAATTCAACATATCCTGCGAGATAAACATAGTGAACCCCAACATAGTGAATTCAGTCTCGCTGTTATGATATTGTAATCGTTGAGAAATATTCAGATAGCAGTGGGTTAGTTAAAGATACCATATGAGTGTTATAGAAATAAAAGAGAGTGACATTAGGAAGATAATCAAAATATAAGTTCAGAAGCAACCCTACAAGCACAAGGGCATAGAGGTAAGTAACTACGGATAATTATAGGTGAGGAAGGACATCAAAAATTCGGTTGAGTATACGATCTAGTAATCTCACAGCTTTACAAGCATCAGAGGGTCTTCCCTAAGTACTACAACTAAAGACTAGCTGAGGAAATAAGGAAGAAGGCTTCAACCAAAACACAGTAATCTAAAGAGAAAATGGTCTTGTAACAATAGTCTCACAACGACATTGTATGTACTCCTTAAGAAAGTGGCACCTACTGTGGCTAATAAATGGGAAGTAAAATCAGAAGTGATATTCAAGATCATATGAGTAGCATGGAATTCAAACATGTGTAGGAACTAAGATAAGCTAAGTATGCATGCAACAAGGGGGCAGAAGACCAGGAAAAATAGTCTTACATTTAAAGAATTCTGAGAAGGAACGAAAAGAGTTATTCGATTAATGATCCAGAGTTAGTTGCATTATGAACACACTTAAGAGTTCAGAGTTTTATACATGCAGCATATACATTGTCAATCATACAGCCGTAGAATATTCCAATATAAGTTAAAAGAAAGAATTGAGCTCAGGTCATAGATAAAGGGTTGAATTGTTAAAAGATTGTATCATGGATATTCCATAGCGCCCTGAAAGGCTAAAAGTAATAATTGATACCATAAGTCGAAGATCGAGAGATAGCTTAAGCCTACATAAAGGTTGATCAGAAGGAGGAGGAAACTAAAGAGTTAAATCAACGAAGTAAATCAGGAATCTGATTATTGGACCCAAAAAATTATAGACCTCATGATTGACAACATTGCAGGATTACTCTTAGATATCGGAGGTACAAGAGAGATAGTACAGTAGCCATATTTTATAATGTCTCTACGAAAAAGGCAGTTAGAAAAATACCAACCTCATAAGAAGTCAGTATGATGCTTCCACCAGATTGTGTAAACACCAGAGGTTCAAGTATTATAATAGAGCTTCAAGTTGTGAATGTGAATTATACATGTGTGAAAGTGAGGTCATGAAAGAGATAGAAGATGTGATGCGAGATTTTAAGGTAAGTAAGGTAAAGGTGAACAACGTACAAGATACTCAAATGCAGAAGGCTAGGAATAATCCATACTTCGGATAGAAGGCTAGAAGTGTGGAGATTCAGTATCCAGGAATGATAGCGGCATCGTCAGTGGCATATCTTCCAGCCCATGGGTTTTAGGTGCCGAGGGATCTAGTCAAATGATGTCTCGCTTGATGTTCCAAATTAACACAAGGGAATCTATGGTGCAAGCGAGTTGAAGGAAGGTTGCGAGTAGTATAAATGGATATGTGTAGGTCGCAAGCTAAAGTATGGAAGAGCAATAAGGTTTTAGGAAGACAAGAGTAAAGATAAAAAAAAGGCGAATGAGAAGGCGACGAGAATGGATAAGTCCTCGGGATTAAACCCATGAAAACAAGAAGAGCTAATGGTTTATCTAAGTTATATAAAGCTCGGTATAGCCTAAATGAACTCAAAGAAGTCTAATACTAGTAGCATTTAAAAGAGATGGAATGCTGCCCTGGTAATAGAGTAAGTTTGTAATTGTGATAGATGAAGGATGACATTTGGGCCTTCGATTGAGTAATGATTTCATGAATTTTATAAATTATATTGTGATTTTATGAAATATGGTTATAGAAGTATGGTATGGCCTCAGGTGGATTAGGAAAATCACTTCAAATGTTCCTCGATGTAACGTGAGCCCTAGCGGAAGTGTTACATAAGAGGTCAAGTTATCAGCGGTAGATGATGGATCAACATTAAGGTAAATCAACAATGGATGGACAAAATTCAGAAAGAATGAGATGAGATACGCTGTCATTCTTAAGATAAACAGTAATGAGGAAGCATTAAAGGACATAGATTTATACATATAGGATAAGCGACGAGAGTAACATGGAGTTTGGTAGCAGACCTCAGTAATGATAACAGAAGTAAAAGTTAGGGTATTTGACCTACCTAGATGCATTAAGGTCATACGGATGGATGAACGGATCTATATAATAAGATATAGCAACATTTGTAAGTTCGTCAAAGTACCGAGCGAAGAACTTCAGTATACCTATAGATGCCCAAAGAGACATCTTATCACACTCTATATATGTTTACAAAGTGAGGCCTAGAGATTGGCTAAAAGCTGGAGGAAAGAATCGCATAGGTGCACATATAAGGAAAAAGTGGTTCAGGCTGCATTACAGAAGGTAGCAGCAGTTACGAGATTGGAAAGATTCTGACCATAAGTCGTGGTGTGAGAAAGAGACCTACAGGTGGGAATACCCTGGACTTTGGATTTATTCACAGAAAAATTGCCTAAATTTTAAGAAGAGTATTAAGGTACTCACTAGAGATATAAGTTATGATAATGATAAGTGCATCAGTCAACATTTGAGGACGAATGTTCCAAAGGAGGGAATGATGTCACACCCTATATTTTTGTACGTGAAAGTACGTCATAAATAAATTGATGGAAGCTCGGAAATGAGATGTTACATCCCGCATTTTCATATGTTAAAGTTTCATCGTAAGTTAATCGACATAAGTTCGGGAATGAAATTATTTTGAGAATATAAGCATTATGATATTTCAAACAACTGATAAGAAAATTCGTGAAGGTGTGAGAGGGTAAGCAAATCGAAGAAAATGAGTTTTAGTCGAAGTTTGATATTATGAGATAAAATACGGTCCAAGCTACAATACCTCGTATTTATGGACTAGTGTCATACAAGGTACTACATGACTATGATAGTAACGTGTACAAGGTATGTTAAAAGTGAGTAGTATTTAAGTAAGTTAGGATAATTCTTAATTATGTGGATAATTGTGTAATCAATGATTTTTAGTGGTATATTAATTAAAATCTTTGGATAATCACAGATTTTAGATGACTTAACCCCTTCCCCCCCCCCCTCCCCCAAAACGTGGAAACACTCCCTTCCCATATAAATGACTCTTAATAAAGAGTAAAGGTGGCACATTTCAAGGAATAAATGTGACACAAGTCTTGAAAGGTGGGGCCACACTACCAAGAGTAAGATTCATTCTCCAATTCAAAAATGAAGGTGTATTATATCCAAAGAAAGCTTCAGCAAGATAACTTCATGAGCAAAACATAAGATTTCATAGGTTCTTCAATAATTCAAAACGTGAGACTTTGCAATTATAAAAGAGTACGATGCAATATTTCTCAAGAATATCATACGGAATTTTCCCTACTTCGATTCATCGTTACATCTTTTGTCGCAATCAACGTATGTTGGAAGGATTGTTAAGAGAATCAGTTCAGGTATGTTAAGACTAAGCCGTTCCTTAATTTTGGCATGATCTCGTAATTACATGTGTTTGATAACAAGGCATAAAGAGAATTTCATATTCCCGAATTTATATACATTATCCTAGTCTCATAAGTTTGAGTATTCTCCCTTATCTGGAATTTATATTCAATTGAGTATCGCTTCCTTCCAGTCAAGAGAGAAGAGGTTCTCTCTCTCTCTCTATCTCTATATCTCTCTCTCTCTTTATATATATATATATATATATATATATATACAATACTATATTATTTTCACCACCATCGAGCTATAATCGGTGGGCAAGCCCCTATTGGGCAACCTCTGATCAGATGGTAAGTTATATACCGAGCCTATGGTGGCCGATCGCTTATGAGAGAGCCAGAATGGCCGAGATACAGAGCCTATTATGGCCGAGCGCTTATGAGCGAGCCTACTACGGCAAAGCAGTTATATATATACCGAGCCTTATAAGGCCGGACAGCTATTTTACTTACTATATTGAGAAAGTTGAGTCAGTATCAACAGGTAAGCATATATTCAGATTACCGTTGACTCCCAGTCACTTTCAGATATTATATTATCAGTTCAATTTTAGCTTTTAGTTATTTTATTGCCTTACATACTCGGTACATTATTTCGTAGTGACATCCCTTTTTCAGGGGACGCTGTTTTTCATGCGTGCAGATTCAGACAGACAGATGAGTAGACCTCCTCAGTAGGTGTTGCCCGAGTTTAGCTTGATCGGTAAGCTCTACATCCTTCGGAGTTCCCAGATCTGGATTTTTGTGTACATCTTAGGTATATATGTATATATGTTATGAGTAGGTCGGGGCCCTGTTCCGATCACAGTACATACATGAGTAGAGGCTTGGCGACATATCCTTTCAGTTAGTGTAGTATGTTGGGTTTGTAGGCCTTGTATGTATATTTGGTTGGTTTTCCAGCTATAGTAAATATGGCGACCTTGTCGGCCCAGCCTTATATTGATGTCTAGTCAGCTTGAGTTTCCGTCCAGTTTTATATTTTGCTTCGCAAATTGTCTTTCCATGTGGCCCATGGCTAAAGTATAACATTATATGTTCAGAGTCCCTTAGTCTCAAGTTGGTACACAAGGATGGGTGAGACACCGGGTGCCGATCTCGCCCTCCCCCGGTTTGGGGCATGACAAAAACATATTTTCCCTACGGGTTTAAGTGCCAATGAGGCCCTTCCAATGAAAACTAAATACTAAATTATTAATTACCACAAAATACATATTTTTCCTCTTAATAGAATAACACAAGAGAATATAGATTACTCTTGATACTAAATAAAGAACACATATCAAGCAAACCTAAAGGGGGATGACTCCAGAACACATATAGATAAACAAAAAAAGAAGTTTCATATCATACTATTGCAGGAGTAAGTTATTAAGGAACAACATATTCAAACAGGTATTCATAACACTACTTAACACCTTAAAGATCATAAATGCAGATTCAACCAAACAGTCATGGTCAGCCATTGTTACAGAGAGGTTATCAGGGCCATCAGGAATGGGATTAAACTCTCATCATGACTACAAATTCACAGGTTCAAACATGGTATTCCTAACGTCTCCACAGGGTGATGCTTCTAACAGTATTAGCAGGTCATCATGTTCGGATAATATCAACAAGTTGACACCATAAGTTTTGAGAGTTAAGTTCAATTTTAGATTAGTAATAAAGAGAAAAACTATGCATAATTTAAAAGAAAAACATAGTATTGTAGAGTCAAACAGAGATACTTGAAATATTTAATCAACTACACATAGGCAGGATAATAGAGGTAGTGACCTTATATAAGCAGGGGAATTTTGCATATTACAGAACCAAATCAACATGTTAGTGAAGAAAGGAAATGGAAACATTGCATTAAGACAAATTCAACTCAAACATAAGTCTAGTTTAGTATATAAGTATGAAGTAATCATGTTTCTTCTCCTAAATTGATTATAATAGTATGTCTAAGTTCTACTTTCATGAACGAAGAGTAAATGATAGATGCATGCAAGCTTTACAGAATCAGCAGTGGCTCACAGAGACTGATCACAGGGATATACTGCACAAGTTTTGAATTACACATGTATATGAAGATCTTAACTAATCATGGGACAAACAAACTTAGTTATGCAGCAATTACCAACTGGATTTATCTAAACAAGAACATGACTTACACTACGAAGAGAAAGATAGCTTAACCTTAACATGATATATACAACAAAAGTTCATGGAAAGAAGACAGTTTAATTCAAACAAGATAGTTCCCTACAAATGTATACAATAGCCGTGTATGGTCATGAGAAGGTCATAGTGATAGCCCAGAGATCACCCCCAAAGTTATTAGATAAAGATGCAGAGAAGGAAAGTATCTAATTACATATATTCTTTCACCTTAGTTTAGTGATATGGACTCATTGAGCCTTAAGGATGTATCTCAACTAGGATCGACAAATAATGAACTCAACCATAAGTGTGATGACCTGATAGGGTATCTAGAGTTTTAGAACATAATTCTGTATTTCAAGGCCTCCCATATCTTCATTAAGCCTTCCTTATTTTTCGTGCGCAATTCGGGTTTTTTTTCAGAAGACTTTTATGATAAAAACTGATAAAATATAAAAAAATTCCTTAAACATTCATTTGAGTTGACTTAGCTCAACGTTTTGAGCAAACAGAACCGGATCTATGTTTTTACGGTCCCAGTGGGTACGTATCATGATGTGGGGCCTGGGCATATGCCCAGAATCTAATTCGGAGGTCCCTAGCTCGAGTTGTTAATTTCTTTTGTCAAAAATTAAAATTTTAAAGGTTTAATTATTGTAAAGGATTGACCGATACTTGACTTTGTTGATACATGGGCTATATTTTGGTTCCGGAACCCGGTATAGGTCCATTAATATATTTATGAATTGTCTGTAAAATTTGGTGACAAACGGAGTTGGTTTGGCGTGATTAGGACGTCTGGTTGTTAAAATAGAAGTTTTAAGTTTTCATGAAAATTTCATTTGATTTGGTGTCTGATTCGTAGTTCTAGGTGTTATTTTGGTGTTTTGATCATGCGAGCAAGTTTGTATGAGGTTTTTGGACTTGTGTGCATAATTGGTTTGGAGCCCTGAGGGCTCGGGTGAATTTTGGATAGGCTACAAATGATTTTGGACTTAGAAAATCTGGTTTTTTGCACTTCAGTTGATGTCTGGTCTAATGTACTTCGCAATCGTGTAGCCACCACCGTGATCGAACTGGGAAGGGGAGGATTTTACCCTATGCGAACGCGAAAGTCTGTACACGAATGCAAAGTGGATGGGGGGCTGCCCTTCACGAACACAGATAGTGTATCGCGAACACGTAGCTTTAGGGACCTGGGGGACGGGAACTGACTTTACTCTACATGAATACGGGCATTGGATTGCGAACATGGAGGCCTGGGGGAGAAGCCTTCGCGAACGTTAACTCTTGAACGCATAGGTCTTTGGGCCGCTTCCTTCAGCGATCGCGTCTGGTCCTTCGCGAATGCGAAGAAGGCTTGACGCCAGTGATTAATGGGATTTCTCCCATTTTTCATAACCCTTCTGTTAGAGCTCGGCCTAGGAGAGATTTTGAAGAGAAAAATCAATATCAATTCATAGGTTTGTACACATTAACTCATTTTCTTCCATTTCTAACATCAACCATTAATTCCTTTCCCTAATCTTTTTTCTTCCATGGTAGAAAACTAGGGAATTAGGAAGAATTGGGAGTTTTTGCAAATTCAAGATTTAGACCTCAATTTGAGGTCGGATTCTGAAACTAAATTACATAATCGGGCTCGGGGTGAATGAGTAAGTAGATTTTGGTCCGAACCTCAGGTTTTGACCAAGCGGGCCCGGGGTCGATTTCTTAGTTTTCGGGGAAAAGTTTGGAAATTCTAAGTTTATGCATTGTAATTGATTCCTTTAGAAATATTTGATATTATTGAGTCAATTGTGGTTAGATACAAGTGGTTTGGAGGCGGATCCTAGGGGAAAGGCCCCGGTAGAGCTCTGAATTGACTGCGGAGTGAGGTAAGTGTTGAGTACCTTGACTTTGAGGGCATTAGGAACCCTTGAATTATGTGCTATGTGAATTTCATGTGTTGAGGCATCTATGCAAAGTGACGAGGGCTTATACGCCGTCGAATTACTTGTTTTCCCTGGTTTTTAGCTTTTCCTTAATCATCTCCTTTCTTGTCTTAGTTGTTATATGCTCTAAATGCTTTTCATACGTATTTGTTACCTGTTAATTAGTGTTCTCTCGTGTTAATGATGTTAGATATTTTCATATTTTCATGATTCCCTGCTATTTGCTTTAATTGACTTACTTGCATCTTCCAATTGTCATTTACTGTACCTGTCTTGATGTGTAGTATTACTTATGTGATTTCCCATGTTGTACAAGGTTTCCTTTCTTGTTCAACATTGTATTTATTGATCGTAGAGGTTCTTGTAATTTGAATTATTAATTTGACTGTAATAATTGAGTATTTTGTAGTGATATGGTGGGATCGGGTTGCACGCTTCAACAGGTGAAATAAGGGTGACTTGATATGGTGGAATAAAGGTGAACTTTTATTGATACGACGGGATCGGATTGCACGCCATAACAGGTGGAATAAGGGTGGATTGTTACAGTGAAATAAGGGTGAATTGTGATATTGATATTGTTATATGGTGGAATCAGGTTGCGCGCCACAACATATATATATATATATATATATATACACATTTGATGTTGTTACGGTGAAATAAGAAAGGATTTTATATTGTAAGGTGGGATCGGGTTGCGTGCCGTAACAACCTATGTGTTTCTATTTCCTTGAGTTGTGTTGGTTTTCGGTATTTTCATTTGAAACTCTAAGGATTGGTAATTCTGAACGTCACTGGATTATTTCTTGAGGGTGTAGCTATTATTTTCAGTTGACTGTGTTATTTTGTTCCGGATTTCCTTTTCTATATTTCTTATATACTGCGTACAGGTTGTAGTGTGAGTGACATTCCTTAGCCTCGTCAACACTTCGTCAAGGTTAGACTCGGCACTTACAGAGTACATGGGGTCGGTTTTACTCATACTACACTATGCACTCATTATGCAGATTTTGGAGTCAGTCCTAGTGGCGTTTATTAGCGTGCTCGAATTGGATAGCTTGTGGAGACTTGAGGTACAGTTTCTCAGCGCCTGCAGCTCCAGGAGTCCCTTTCCATTTTTATTTAGTTGTGTACTTCCCTTTCAGACAGCTTTATGCTATTGCAAACCCTTATTTGTACTATTCTAGTAGCTCATGCACTTGTGACATCGGGTCCAGGGTTGTATTAGACGTTTGGCTGTTTTCGCTTCCGCATTTTTACTTTGGATTAGTGCAGTTATTTCAATTATTTCTCATAATTAATTTAAACTGTTAAAAATAGATAAATTGTTCTAACGTTGGCTTGCCTAGCAAGTGAAATGTTAGGCACAATCACAACCACGATGGTGGGAATTCCGGGTCGTGATAAGTTGGTATCAGAGCACTAGGTTACATAGGTCTCACGAGTCACGAGAAAACTTAGTAGAGTCTGGAGGATCGGTACGGAGACGTCTGTACTTACCTCCTAGAGGCTATGGAGTTAGGAACAATTTCACTTCTATTCTTCTCTATCGTGCGATTTTACTTCTACCATTAATGATTGAACTCTTCTACTCTTGATCTCTCATAGATGGCGAGAACACAAACTACATCTTTAGCTATACAGCAACCGGAGCCCCGAGCAGCAGCTCCTACGAGGGGCAGAGGTCGAGGCCAAGGTCGCGGCAGAGGTCAAGGTCGAGGTTGCAGCAGAGGCCAAGGCGAGGCCAAGGTAGGGGTAGAGCTCAGTCTAAAGCTCGAGCAGCAACACCAGAATAAATCCTCAGGTAAATTTTGATGAGGAGATTCCAGCTCAGACTGTACATGTTGGACCAGCTCAGGTCCCGGAGGGGTTCATAACCACCCTAGTGCTTCAGGATGCTCTAGTCCGATTGGTGGACCTTATGGAGAGTTTGGCCCAGGCCGGTACATTTCTTATGAAACCAGCCGTCTCTCAGGGTGGGGGAGGAGCACAGACTCCCGCTACCCATACTCCGGAGTAGATGGCTCCCCAGTATCAGACTCCAGCAGCCCCGCCAATTCAGGTAGTTCAGTTGGTTGTTGCGGCAAAGGTCGATGATGGACCCACCATGTCTTCTGAGGCTTTATGGAGATTGGACTAGTTTACTAAGCTCTTTCTAGTTCACTTTAGTGGTGCACCTTCAGAGGACCCACAGGATTATCTTGACAGCTGCCATGAGATGTTGCGGAACATGGGTATAGTTGAGAACAATGGGGTCATTTTTTCTGTATTTCATATGACGGCTTCCGCCAAGAAATAGTGGAGGGATTACGTGTTAACTAGACCAGCTAGGTCGCCTACTCTTACTTGGGACCAGTTCTCCCAAATATTTCTAAAGAAGTTCCTTTTTATCACATTGAGAGAAGATTACCGCCGGCAATTCGAGTGTCTCCAGTGGGGAAATATGACTGTTACTCAGTACGAAACCCTTTTTGTGGATCTAGACTGTCATGCTCTTATTTTGCTTCCTACTGAGAGGGAGAGGGTGAGGAGGTTTATTGATAGACTCGCTCACCCTATCGGGCTTCAAATCGCCAAGGAGACCGGGGGAGAGATCTCTTTTCAGGTGGCTGCTAATGTCGCCAGGTGGATCGAGGTGGTTCCTGCACAGGAGAGAGTGCAGGGGTCTGATAAGAGGACTCTCCATTCTGGTGGTTTTAGTGGTGCCTCATTTAAAGGCAAGGGTACTTTTGGTAGGGGCCATCCTCCCTGACCACTCCAGTTGGCACTTCAGGCATCCTATAGTGCTTTAGGGAGTCGTGGCCCTTATGTGCCTCATTCTGGGCATCTAGCATACAATGCACCGCCAGCCAGTGCACCTCCTATTCAGAGTTATCACTGTGATTATTCAGCATCCACAACACCAAGATGGATGTTATGAGTGTGGTGGTTTTGGGCATATCAAGAGGACTTGTCTGAGATTATTGGGTGACACGCCATAGTATTATTCTCGTGCCATGATTCTGGCATCAGTTTCACCATCTCCTGTTCAGCCAGCTAGATGGAAGGGTCAAGAAGCCAGAGGTAGAGGTCAGGCTATTAGAGGTGGAGGTCAGGCTGCTAGAGGTGGAGGTCAGGCTGCTAAAGGTGGAGGTCATCCAGCTAGAGGTCATCCTATGGATGTAGTTCAGAGTGGTAGGGCCCAGCCGTTATGATTTTCCATCCAAGCCTGAGGCTGAGTCATCTAACATTGCTATCATAGGTATTATTTCAGTTTACCATAGAGATGCTTCAATTCTATTTGATCCGGGCTCTACTTATTCATATGTATCATCCAACTTTTCTTCATATTTGGTGGTGCCTCATGATTCTTTGAGTGCTCCTGTGTATGTGTCCACACCTATAGGAGATTTTATTCGTGTAGATCGTGTATATCGTTCGTGTGTGGTTATTATTGGGAGTCTTGAGACTAGTGTAGATCTTCTACTTCTCGATATGGTTAATTTTGATGTCATTTTGGGTATGGATTGGCTATCACCTTATCATGCTATATTGAATTGTCACACCAAGGCGGTGAACTTAGCTTTGCCGGGGTTTCCTCGACTAGAGCGGAGAGGGGTTTCTGTCCGTTCTACCAGCAGGGTTATTTTTTATGTGAAAGCTCGGCCTTTGGTCGAGAAAGGGTGTCTAGCTTATTTGGCTTATGTCTAGGATTCAGGTTCCTTCCATAGATTCAGTACCAGTTGTTTGTGAGTTTCCATAGGTGATTTGTGAAGATCTGTCGGGGATTCCACCCGATGAAGATATTGATTTCTGTATTGATTTAGCTCTGGGCACTCAACCCATCTCTATTCTGCCATACCGTATGGCCCCGCCAAAGTTGAAAGAATTGAAGGATCAGTTGCAAGATTTGCTTGATAACGGCTTTATTAGACCTAGTGTCTCGCCCTAGGGTGCGCATGTGTTGTTCGTGAAGAATAAAGATGGATCGATAAGGATGTCTATAAATTACCGGCAGTTGAACAAAGTCACCATCGAGAACAAGTATCTATTGCTGAGGATTTATGACTTATTTGATCAGCTTCAGGGTGCCAGGGTGTTTTCGAAGATTGATTTGAGGTCTGGCTATCATCAGTTGAATATTAGGGCATCTGATGTCTCTAAGACAGCATTTCGGACTCAATATGGGCATTATGAGTTTCTAGTGATGTCATTTGGGCTGACAAATGCCCCAGCGACATTTATGGATTTGATAAAACGGGTGTTCAATCCTAGTTATATGCCAAGTTTTCAAAGTGTGAGTTTGGTTGGATTCAACCGCTTTCTTGGGCCACGTCGTATCAGCATAGGGCATTCAGGTGGATCCTAAGAAGATTGAGGCAGTTCAGAAATGGCCTAGACCCACTTCATCCACGGAGGTCTGGAGTTTCTTAGGTTTGGCGGGTTATTACCGTCGGTTTGTGGAGGGGTTCTCATCTATAGAAGCCTCATTGACCAGGTTGACCCAGAAGGGTGCCCCTTTCATATGGTCAGACGAGTGTGAGGCGAGCTTACATAATATCAATACTTTCTTGACTACATCACTAGTTTTGGTGTTGCCCCCAGGTTCAGGATCTTATATGGTATATTGTGATGCATCTCGTATTAGGCTTGGTGCAGTATTGATGCAGGATGGCAGAGTGATTGCATATGCATCACGGCAGTTGATGGTTTATGAGAAGAATTACCCTGTCCATGACTTGGAGTTGGCAGCTATTCTTCATGCGCTAAAGATATGGTGGCACTATCTTTACAACGTGTCGTACGAGGTATTCACGGATCATCGTAGCCTTCAGTATTTTTTCAAACAAAATGATCTTAATTTGAGGCATAGGAGGTGGTTGGAGCGATTGTAAGACTATGATATCAACATCTTGTATCATCCCGGAAAGGCAAATGTGGTGGCCGATGCCTTGAGAAGAAAGGTAGCGAGTATAAGCAGCCTAGCATACATTCCAGTCGGTGAGAGACCACTTGCATCAGATGTTCAGGCTTTGGACAATTAGTTCATGAGGTTGGATGTTTCATAGCCCAGTCGTGTTCTAGCTTGTACAATCGCTCGGTCTTCCTTGTTTGAGCGTATTAGGGAGCGGCAGTAGGATGACCCTCAGTTGCTTGTCCTTAGAGACACAGTGCGGCACGGTGGTGCCAAGCAAGTTACTGTTGGAGATGATGGATTTTTGAGGATGTAGGGTCGTATTTGTGTGCCCAATGTAGATGGACTTCGTGAGTTAATTCTTGAAGAGGCCCACAGTTCCTGGTATTATATTCATTCAGGTGCCACCAAGATGTATCAGGACTTGTGGCAGAATTATTGGTGGAAAAGGATGAAGAATGATATAGTGGTGTATGTAGTTTGGTGTCTAAATTTTCATCAAGTAAAGTGTGAGCATCAGAGACCTGGTGGTTTGCTTCGGAAGTTAGAGATTCTTGAGTGGAAGTGGAAGCGTATCACTATGGATTTTGTTGTTGGACTCCCACGGGCTCAGAGGAAGATCAACGCGGTATGGGTTATTGTGGAAAGGCTGACCAAGCCAGTGCATTTCATTCATGTGGCAGTTACCTATTCTTCAGAGCGGTTAGCTGAGATCTATATACGTGAGATCGTATGTCTTCACGGTGTGCTCGTGTCAATCATTTATGATCGAGTTACATAGTTCACCTCGCACTTTTGGAGAGCAATACAGTGTGAGTTGGGCATGCAGGTTGAGTTGAGCACAACATTTCATCCTTAAACGGATGGACAATTCAAGCACACTATTCAGATATTGGAGGATATACTCCGCGAAATCCGTTCATGACACTTGCGGAGTTTTCCTACAACAACATCTACCAGTCGAGCATTTCAGATGGCTCTCTATGAGTCATTATACGGGAAGCGCGGTGCCGATTTCCAGTTGGATAGTTCGAGCCGGGATAGGCTCGATTGTCAGTTACTGATTTGGTATAGGATGCCTTGGATAAGGTTAAGATTATTCAGGATCGACTTCGCATAGCTCAGTCGGGGCAGAAGAGTAACGTTGAACGTCGAGTTCGTGATGTTGCATTCATGGTCGAAGAGAGAGTATTTCTTCAGGTTTCACCTATGAAGTGTGTGATGAGGTTCAAAAACAAGGGCAAGTTGAGACCTAGGTATATCGGGCCTTTTGAGATTCTTAAGAGAGTGGGAGCCGTAGCTTACAGGCTTTCATGGCCACCTAGTTTGTCAGCAGTCCATCTGGTGTTCCATGTGTCCATGCTCCAGAAGTATCACGGTGATCCGTCCCATGTGCTAGATTTGAGCTCAGTCCAGTTAGACAAGGATTTGACTTATGAGGATGAGATGGTGGCTATTCTAGCCCGGCAGGTTCAACGGTTGAGGTCAAAGAGTTACCCTTCAGTTTGAGTGTAGTGGAGAGTCCAGCCGGTCGAGGCAGCTACTTGGGAGTTCGAGTCGGACATGTGGAGTAGATATCCACACCTTTTCACCAGCCTAGGACTTTTCTATGTCCGTTCGAGGACGAACAGTTGTTTTAGAGGTGGAAATGTGATGACCCGATAGGTCATCTAGAGTTTTAGAACCTAATTTTGTGTTTTATGCCTCCCATATATTCATTAAGACTTCATTGATTCATGTGCGCAGTCCGGATATTTTTTCGGAAGGCTTTTATGATAAAAACTGATTAAATATGAAATTTGGCCTTAAACATTTATTTGAGTTGACTTCGGTCAACTTTTTGAGAAAACGGACCTAGATGCATATTTTGACGGTCCTAGTGGGTTTGTATCGTGATTTGGGACCTCGGCATATGCTTGGAATCTAATTCGTAGGTCCCTAGCTCGAGTTGTTGATTTGATTTGTCAAAAATTGAGTTTAAAGGTGTAATTATTTTAACGAATTGACTGATGTTTGACTTTGATGATACCGGGTCCGTATTTTGGTTCCGGAACCCGATATAGGTCCATTACTATATTTATGACTTGTCTGTCAAATTTGGTGAGAAACGGAGTTGGTTTGACGTGATTTAGACGTGCGGTTGTTAAAATAGAAGTTTTAAAGTTTTCTTGAAATTTTCATTTGGTTTGATGTCTGATTCGTAGTTCTAGGCATTATTTTTGTGTTTTTATCGCACGAGCGAGTTTGTATGACGTTTTTGTACGTGTGTGCATAATAGGTTCGGAGCCCCGTGGGCTCGGGTGAATTTCAGATAGGCTACAAATGGTCTTAGACTTAGAAAATTTGGTTTTTCGACTTCAGCTTGTGTCTAGTGTAATGTACTTCACAATCGCGAAGCCACCACCGCGATCACAAAGGGGGAATTGAGTATGAGAGTATTTTACCCTACGCGAATGCGAAAGGCTGTACGTGAACGTGAAGTGGAAGGGAGTTGCCCTTCACAAACGCAGACAGTGTATTGCGAACCCATAGCTTTAGGGACCTGGGATAGAGGAAGTGACTTCACTCTATGCGAACGCGGGCATTGGCTCGCGAACGTGGAGTCTTGGGGGGAGCATCCTTCGCGAACGCATAGTTCTTTGGGCTGCTGCCTTCCGCAATCGCGTCAGGCCCTTCGCGAACGCGAAGAAGTCATGATGCCCAGTGATGGAAACATCTCAAAAACAGGATTTCTCCCATTTTTCATAACCCTTCCATTAGAGCTCGGCCTAGGAGCGATTTTGAATAGAAAAATCAACATCAAGTCATACGTTTGTACACTTTAACTCATTTTCTTCCATTTCTAACATCACCCATTAATTCCTTGCCCTAATCTTTATTCTTCCATGGTAGAAAACTTGGGATTTTTGAAGAATTAGGGGGTTTTGCGAATTTGGGATTTAGACCTCAATTTGAGGTCGGATTCTGAAACTAATTACATAATCCGGCTCGGGGGTAATGGGTAAATGGATTTTGGTCCGAACCTCGATTTTTTACCAAGCGGGCCCGAGTTCAAATTTTGACTCTTTGGGGAAAAGTTTGGAAATTCTAAGTTTATGCATTGTAATTGATTCGTTTAGAAATATTTGATATTATTGAGTCAATTGTAGTTAGATACGAGTTGTTTTGAGGCGGATTTGTTACACTCCATGTTTTTGTACGTCGTAAGTCAATTGATGTAAGCTCAGAAATTAAATCATCTTTGAAACGTTTATAAAGTAAGTTAATTATGTTAATGTGGAAGTTACAAATATTTAATATAATTAATAACAAGTACCAAGATGTTTGGAAGTCTTAGAAGCTAAACAAATTGAAGAAGATAAGTTTTGTCGAAAGTCGACAAGTTTTGTCGAAAGTCGACAAGTTTGGTGTTACTCGTTGTGCGTCCTAAGGTGACTTATAATGAATTTTAGACTTGTTAATAATGATTTGAATAAGTGTAAATTCATAATATGACTATATATGATGTTTGGATATAAAATATAAAGTTTGGGAAAATTTTGACTTAACTTACGCAAGAATCGAGTTAAGATTTGCCTTGTAACGAGCTTTTTTGAGAAATTAAATTTGTAAGCTTTATGATGTCATTTTGAGACATATCTCATACCAACATGAATTTCTTGGAACATAGTTTCCAATTATCCAAACCATTTATTCATACGACATCGGGGTAGAGAAATATGGATTTTTAAAGTTGGGTCACCAAGTCACGTTGCCGCACTTCGGAGAAACTGGTAGGTTATAGGCCAAGTTGCGACGCCGTTTTCTCTTAATATATTGAGAGTTACATGGAGATATTTATACGAATTAAATCCCTATGTTTATAGTTTCCAACTCTGCAAACCGTTTGCCAATACGATATTGGAGTAGAGAGATACAAGTGTCCGAAGTGGCAGTACTCAAGCTACCAAGCAGGCAGCTTACCCACCTGCTTGGAGAATTGAGGCGGTGGTCTTATCCCCTTATATCTCGTCAAAAATACAGAAGTTACTCAAAAAACAACCACTATCAAGATCTCCAAAATTATCCCTAACATATCTCAAGATCACAAGAACCAAATTCAAGGAAACAACAACCCAATTCATCATCAAAGATGTTAAAGACTACAAGAGAATGCTTCTATGGTGTTGTGGTGTGATTGAGAGCTATTGTTGTCACGGCCCAAAATCCTAAACCGGCCGTGATGGCGCCTATCAAGGAACTAGGCTAGCCAACCATTTCAGACTATCACTAAATTTCATAATTTCCCAAAATTAGCAGATTTTAAAATAGCAGAATGAGATGAAACAAATTATACACTTCCCTAAAACCTGGAGTCAACTGTCATGAGAATCTAAGACTGAAAATACAATGTACAACATAGTGACTTGCTACAACAAAAGCCTGGAGTACAAAAGGAAAAAACTATGAACTGAGGAAAAGAAAGGAGGTGAATTGGGGACGCTGAGCAGCTACCTCGATCCTCGAACAACTCCAAGCTCGTCCGGAAATCAGCTAGTGAGATGGTCCGGTAACTCGATCTGCACACAGAAGTGCAGGGAATAACGTGAGTACGCCAACTCCGTAAGTAATCAAAGTAACTAAAAACTTGAGTGTAGTGACGAGCATTTATAAATCATGTAAATCCATATAATAAGTGACTGTGGAAAATAAGTAAATCAAGTCAGGAATCTACGTTTCCGAATATTTCATAAAACTCCAGTTTCCATCTAAAAATCTCGTATAAAAATATTTATCCAACATTTATCATCAGAGGCTCAGTGTAAGGAAGAGTGAAAATTAGTAGTTTCATAAAATATAAGCCCCTCGGGCACAGTATCAGTCACAATAAAGCCTCTCGGACAAACCTCTCAGTCACTCGTGACTCCATTATCAGTATCTCATGCTCTCACTTAAACATTTGTACTCAGCGAGTACCATGAATACACACAACTACTGCGGTGGGAAGCCCGCTCCACTATATATATATATATATACTGCTATGGCGTGCGGCGTGCGGCGTGCGGCGTGCGACGTGCGACGTGCGGCGTGCGGCGTGCGGCGTGCGACGTGCGGCGTGCGGCGTGCGGCCCGATCCTGATAACATATGCTGCAGCGTGCAGACCACTCCATATAATAGTCAACTGTGCTCACTGGGGGTGTATAGACTCCTGGAGGGGCTCCTTCAGCCCAAGCGCTATATTTGTTGCGGCGTGTAGCGCGATCCAATATGTATACTGTTGCGGCGTGCATCCCGATCCATATATATATATATATATATATATATATAATCTATATTGTTGCGGCGTGCAGCCCAACCCATATGTAATATATAACATATATATTGTTGCGGCGTGCAGCCCAACCCATATGTAATATATAACATATATATTGTTGCGGCGTGCAGCCCGACCCATAACTATCCTCACATGCTCGGCTCTCGACCTGACTCAGTCATCCTCACAAGCCACTTGGGCGATTCATCTCAACTCACAAGACTCAGCCCAAAATACTTTTCAGAGTTTTCAAAGCAGTGTGATAACAGTGAAAATAACAACATGTAGGAAACATGACTAAGTTCACAATTGTTCTATCAGGATAGTGGCAGAATAGTGTAAAATACCTCTGAGGGTCTAAACAGGTCAGCACAAGGCCCCAATCATGGAAAATACCCCTGAGGGTCTAAACAGGTCGGCACAAGGCCCCAATCATGGCTCACAACCCATAAACAAGTATAAATTTCTAAAATGCAGGATATCATTAGGTTTCAAATCGAATATGCGGCTTAATAGTCACTACGGGACGGACCAAGTCACAATCCCAATCGGTGCATGACCCCACGCTCATCACCTAGCATGTGTTTCACCTCATTTACCAAAACAATACCAAATCACGGGGTGTCACACCCTCAGGTTTAGAGTTACATTCGTTACTTACCTCAAAACAACCCAAAAGCTACTACACGATGTGCTTGCCCCTCAAATTGGCTCCCAAATGCTCTGAATCTAACAAAAATCATATTAACATCATCAATATACGCTAACAGAACAAAACCCAATCGAAAGATATAAATTTTAATACGATTCCCGAAATTTGGCCAAAAATGAGCCCCAGGCCCATGTCTCGCAATTCTATAAAATTTACATCACTAGAATCCTCTTCCTCCCACGATTCTATACATACCAAAAACACCACAATCGGACCATAATTGCCCACTCAAATCACCAAAAGAATTTCCAAATTTTTTCTCCCATTCTTCCCAACTTTTCTACTTTAATTCCTCAAATTTCAAGCCTAATCCATAAAAAAATAACATAGAAATGAGTTTTACAATCCGGAAACTTACCTCCACTAAAGACCTTCAAATTCCCCCTTCAATTTTCTCTCAAACAAGCTCAACCCGCATGCAACAATGCAAGAAATAACCAAAATTTCACGGAGGCACCTATTTATATTTTCTGACCAGTTAATCCGCACCTGCAGACAAGTCCTCGCACGTGGGGACCCACACCTGCGGTCCCAGGTGCGCACCTGCGAAATCCCACTAACAGCCCAATTCTCGCACCTGCGAGTCCTTTTCCGCACTTGCAGCTTCGCAGGTGCGGCCCATGCTTCTGTCACGGCCCAAATTTCCCTCTGTTGGGTATCGTGATGGCACCTAGTCTTAAGGACTAGGTAAGCCTAATATTCAAGGATAACAACAATAATAAATAGATTTCTGAAATGAATAATTCTTTACACATTTTATATTCTCAAAACCCGGAAGTACAAGTCATAAGATTTTAAGAATTTACACTAAAACTCCTAAAAATACCACTGTTTAGAAATAAGTGCAAACAAAAATATAAGATGGTGACTACGAAACCGCGAACGCTGAATCGGTTTTATCTTGAGTCTCCACAACAGCAACTGCGCTACTATCAATCAATCGGTCGGCTATGCGAAAACCTGGAATCTGCACAAAAATATGCAGAAGAGTAGTATGAGCACACCACAGCGGTGCCCAGTAAGTATCAAGACTAACCTCGGTGAAGTAGTGACGAGGACTAGTCAAGACACCCACTTCTCTAACAAAAACTAAACAAGTATCAATATAGGAATCAGGGAAATAATGATGTACACATAAAGGCTATGCAATATAGCTAACAAGACAGTGAATTCGATAAAGAAGGAAAACAATAAGTATCAGCGGAAACCATAAAGTAACACAAAGACTGAATAGGACACAGACAAATCCGGCATATAAATATACAACACGAGCATGTAATGACTCAACAACTTCTACATCAAATTCATAGTCATCTCCACGAGGTTCCGAACCTCGGACAAATCATCATTTATGGGTCCCAATATTCGAACCCTAACACTTGGAACTTGCGCCCTCATTCGAGTACTAACTGCACGGACGACTCACATGCCAATTGGGTCATTCCCACCCATACGGTAAGCACAACAAGAGTATCTATATTTTACAACAAGAAGAAGTCTTGAATCCATTAATACTACTTAACTACGTGTATGCTTGTGCAGGTGTCCTAACATGATTTCAACAACCAATAGACATAAGGAAAACAAAGGGGCAACACGTACATTTTCATCTCATAAATTTCCACACGAATGAACTCACACAATAAGTGTTCCAGTACACAATATCAACAACAAGGAATTCCCCCAGGCCAACACAAGTATCACCACAATCCCCGACATAGCCCACCTTGTAACGCTCCGTGTGCAATATTAAAGTATATGCCTGCCTTGTTTCTCCACACATGCATAAACATGTTCCCACCTTGTCACGCCACATGCGCAACACTCAATCTCGTATCCCGCCTTATCACGCTGCATGCGCAATATCAATAGTAAATAGGGCACGGCAGAAACCTCGTGCAAATCCCCATATCAACAACCGCACGACAGAAACCTCGTGCATCACCACAACAGGTAAAACAACAACAGTAGCAACAGTTCAAGATACAATTAATACATCAACTCAAGAGCCTTCGACCACAAGATAGGCAAAACAAGTTCACGACAAATAAACATTATAAGGAGAGCTAAGCATATTACAAATCACTCAACAAGGAAGGGAAATAGCATGTAACAGCCGCACCTAATTACACGGGTGAACACAAGAAATCAACACAAATCCGATAACTCCATATAAGGAAAGTCACGAAGGTGTAGAATATCTAAACTTCCTTTAAGGTTGAGCAGTTACGAGAATATTCAACAATTTCCACTTAAGGACAAGCAGCAGAGAATAATCATAACTTCATTTAAGACCAAAACAATTATAGGTTGAGATGAAGATAATTGCAAATTTGAGATACGCAGTTAAGAAGATATACCATGACAGTAAAGGAAATAAAACCTTCAGATAAGTCAATTAGGAGTCAAGTAGGCAATAGAAGTAAATCCAAAAGTAAGAACTTCCACATTTAAACAAATAAAGATGACACTAGAAATTAGGAAATTCAATCATGCTAAGGACACTTCATACTCGGCGAATATAAGGATCTAGGACTCCTAAAGGGTCAACTTTCCATAAATAAGTCCGAGCATGCGCTCGTCACCTCGCGTACACGGACGACAATCAACATAGAAGACTCAAATCCTAAGGGGTAATTCCCCCACACAAGGTTAGGCAAGATACTTACCTCAATCACTCAAAACAAACTCGAAATCACGTTCTTGCCACGGGTATCCGACTCCCAATGACCCAAATCTAGTCAAATCAATAGCATTGTGTAAATAATACTACAAGCAACTAGTTTAACAAATAAATTAGAAGCTAACACGCGAAATTAGGAAAATTACCCAAAAAGTTACTCGGGCCCACATCTCGGAATCAGGTAAAAATTATATTTTCCGGACACCCATTCACCCACGAGTCTAAACATATGAAAATCTCTCAAGTCGGAGGTCAAAAACCCAATCAAAACTCAATAATTTGGTCTATGAAGTTTATCTCATTTTCTACCCAAAAGTTTCAAAATTAAAGGTTAGATTTAAGATTGGAAACATGGAAGTTGGTCTATAATGGATAGAAATCACTTACCCAAATTACCCAGGTGCAAAAGCCTCCAAAAATCGCCTCTCTCGAGCTTCCCAATTCGAAAATGGTGAAAATAACATAAACCCTCGGTTTCTGCCACTTTTCTGCCCAGCAATTCTGCACATCTGCCCCTGGGACTGCACCTGCGGTCCCGCACCTGCGGAACTACCATCGCAGGTGCGAAAACCCACTAAAAACCCTGGGGTCGCACCTGCGGTCAAATCGTAGCACCCGCGGCTTCGCACCTGCGGAAAACTACCGCACCTGTGAGGATTGGGGGTTTGGGCTAAGTTCCGCACCTGCAAGCTTCTCGCCGCACCTGCGTGTCCGCACCTACGGAAGGTCCATCACAGGTGCGAGACACTAGAACTAGCAATGGTTCAGCTGTCTCCCAAATTCTAATAACACCCGATGAGCATCCTAAACGTACCCGAGGCCCCCCGGGACCCCGTCCAACCACACACACAAGTCATATAACCTAACACGGACTAGCTCGAGGTTTCAAACCACATAAAACAACACTAACACAATGAATTAAACTAGAATCCATGAAAATTCTTCAAACTTCTATAAACATTAAGTTTTGCATTTAAGGTTTGAATCACGTCAAACTAAGTCCGTTTCTTACCAAATTTGACAGTTAACACATATAAATTATATCGAACCTGTACCGGGCTTCGGAATCATAATGCGGGCCCGGTATCACAAGTTTCACCTCAAATTTCATTTTCAAAAACCTTTATATTTTTCAGGAAACAATTTTCTTTAAAAATTCATTTCTCAGATCTGGGACCTCGGAATTCAATTCCGGGCATACGCCCAAGTCCCATATTTTCCTACGGACCCTTCGGGATCGTCAAATCACGGGTCCGGGTCCGTTTACCAAGAACATTGACTGAAGTCAACTTTATTCAAATTTCCAATACAAAATTTTCATTTTTCTCGGATTTTCACATAAAGGCTTCCCAGCTACACGTCCGAGCTACGCATGCAAATCAGGTGAGATAGAAGGAGGTTTTTACGACCTCAGAACACAGAATTAGATAGAATATACGGGATGCCCCTTTTGGGTCATCACAATCTCCCCCTCTTAAACAAACGTTCATCCTCGAACGTGCTAAGATTCACTTGAAACTCATCAAATCACTGATTGCGCATTTCCAACACACACCTGCGGGTGATCCCACGTCACCCCAATCTACATAAGAATGATGACACCACCACAATCGCAATTTAGCTTTTCTATTACCACCGATAAGCCTCATACCTCAATTTCTCACCTTCTACTCATTTCCAAAATACCCGATTCTAAATCCACATCCGACATTAGCCCCAACCAGCTGCATTAACTCATGACTATACCCATAAGGAACGACCACACAATATGGAACATCACACATAGGCTCATAATAACACTTGGGTCGCAATGGTTACCCGAAATCAACTCGGCATTAGCAATTAGCCTCATATCCGGTAGAACTATATTCCCAACCTCCACCACACTGATAATAAAGTAAGAAACACGAATACTTCATAACCTTGACACCCAAATCACCAAGCCACAACTAACACCACCGGGCACATACCCCGCAAGATAAAACTCAAGGAGCACAAAATGAAAATGAATGAATATGAAAGGAGAAGCACATAAGGAAACTATCAAACAAGCCTGACAGGAACAACTCTCTATCAATGATAACTTACACAAAAACATAACAAGGAAGGAACTAAAGCACATGAACAAATCGCAAGGATACCATCCTGATAAAATTTCCACTACGGTACTCAGCCCGGTCCAAACATATTGGATCATAAAATATCACGAGGACCTCGCCCTCAACTCTGAATCACATACCGAAACTATATCATACCAATTGAAATTCCTCCACTAATTTATCTCAGCTGATAAAAATCATAACGCTAGCCGATCTCACATCTCGATGGAGTATCAAATCACAACTCGTAAACAAAATACTCAGGAATCACATCAAACCTACCGTACTAGACAATAGGAATTTACTACTGGTCTCATATCTCTCAATACTGAATAGAGAGAAATAATAGACATGGGCTACTACTCACAGTATCTCCCAATAGGAGAAAACACAAAAGTAGAGTGCAAAGTATGAAACTCACTCATAAACAAAACAACAGTGAGGGAACTCATACCGACTAGCAGAGCTATAATGAAATATAAATTGTGCCCCTCTGTAACAAAAAAAAACATACATGTACTATAACATCTGGCACAACGGCCTCCAGCTTACTATACGAAACACATCAACGGGTCGGGCCTCCCCCTATTGGGCGCCCTCTACTAGCCTGAATGCCCTGCTGTAACACATCTGCCGGAGCCTGGGACAATGTCTCATCCTGTGGCTGATATCTCCACACTCAAAACAACCTCTCTGTTGATGTGGCTGTGGAAACTGCGCGGCCCGAGTACTCTGAGACCCATGAGTACCTAAAACCCCAAGTGAAGTCGGCAATGCAAACTGAACTGGCTGACCCATAAAACCTCTACAGTGTCATATCCGGCCTCCATAATAAGGACTAGTAAATCTCTCCGGGCCACGAGGCCTCCTCACCTCTCTGCCCTCTCTCTCCTGACCTCGTCTGACATCTCTATCATAGTTCTGCATGTCATCTCTCTCACGATCCAGCATACCCTCAACTCTGCGAGCAATCCCTACCACCTGCTGAAATGAAATATCCGACTCTAACTCCTGAGCTATGCTAAACCGAATATCACGCGTGAGGCCCTCAATGAATCTGCGAACACGCTCTCTAAATGTAGCAACCAAAGTAGGTGCATGTCTGGCCAAATCACTGAACCTGACGGCATACTTTGATACTGACATAGTTCCCTGGCACAACTGCTCAAACGCCGCGCGCCATGCATCTCGGAGGGACTGAGGTACAAACTCACTCAAGAACATCTCTGAAAAATGATCCCATGTAAGTGAAGTTGACTCGGCCGGGCTACCCAACTCATATGCCCGCCACCACTGATAAGCCGCTCCCCTGAGCTGAGACGTAACGAAAGAAACCCCGCTCGTCTCCACAATACCCATAGTGCGAAGAATGCAATAACACTCTCCAGGAAACCTTAGGCATCATCTGTCGCCAATCCACTGAAGGTAGGAGGGTGGTACTTCTTGTACCTCTCGAGTCTAATTTGTTCCTCCTCAGATGATGTTTCCTAACCACGGGCAGAACTGGGATCCTAGGTTGTGCTGCCATGACACCTGGAACCTGACCAACCTGATCTCGCTGCTTCGAAGTATGGGCGACGGGAGTCTGAGCTCCTCCCCCGCCCTATGAAGTAGATGGTGCACTCGGAATCAATCTCGCCTGAGTTAAGGTACCAATCACATCCCAGAACTGTGCCAAGGTCTCCTGAAGTCCGGGTGTGACAACAGGCGCCTCCGATCCCCCAACTGGAACTGTTGGTGGCTCCTCAACAGCTGCTCTGGCAGGTGCTCTAGTTGCGGCACGTGCCCCTCGTCGACCTCTGCCTCTACCTCTGCCCTGGCGGCATCTACTCCGTGGGTAACATCCTCAGAATCTGCAGCTCGCGTCCTCACCATCTGTGAGAGAATGGAATGATAAATTCAAACTTCAAGATCAATAAAGTCGCACGATAGGAAATAAGGAAGTGAAGTTATCCTAGTAGTCCCGTAGCTTCTTGAAAATAAGTACAGACGTCTTTGTACCGATCTGCAAGACTCTACTAAACTCGCTTATGACTCGTATCACCTATGAACCTACAGCTCTGATACCAACTTGTCACGACCCAAATTACCCTCCATTGGGTATCATGATGGCACCTAGTCTTAAGGACTAGGTAAGCCTAATATTCAGAGATAACAACAATAATAAATATAATCTAATACTTTTCTGAAATGAATAATTCTTTACAGATTTTATATTCCCAAAACCCGGAAGTACAAGTCATAAGATTTTAAGAATTTACACAAAGAATGCTCCCACCTTGTCACGGCACATGCGCAACACTCAATCTCGTATCCCGCCTTATCACGCCGCTTGTGCAATATTAATAGTAAACACGGGACGGCAGAAACCTCGTGCAAATCCCCATAAACACAACCGCACGGTAGAAACCTCGTGCATCACCACAACAGGTACAACAACAACAGTGGCAATAGTTCAAGATACAATTAATACATCAACTCAAGAGTCTTCGACCACAAGATACGCAAAATTAGTTCACGAGAACTAAACATAATAAAGAGAGCTAGGCATATTACGAATAACTCAACAAGGAAGGGAAATAGCATGTAACATCCGCACCTAATTACACAGGTGAACACAAGAAATCAACACAAATCTGATAACTCCATATAAGGCAAGTCACGAAGGTATAGAATATCTAAACTTCCTTTCAGGTTGAGCAGTTACGAGAATATTCAACAATTTCCACTTAAGGACAAGCAACAGAGAATAATCATAACTTCATTTAAGACCAAAACAATTATAGGTTGAGATGAAGATAATTGCAAATTTGAGATACGCAGTTAAGAAGATATAGCATGCTAGTAAAGGAAATAAAACCTTCAGATAAGTCAATTAGGATTCAAGTAGGCAATAGGAGTAAATCCAAAAGTAAGAAATTCCACATTTAAGCAAATAAATATGACACTAGAAATTAGGAAATTCAATCATGCTAAGGACACTTCATACTCGGCGAATATAAGGATCTAAGATTCCTAAAGGGTCAACTTTCCACAAATAAGTCCGAGCATGCGCTCGTCACCTCGCGTACACGACTACAATCAACATAGAAGACTCAAATCCTAAGGCGTAATTCCCCCACACAAGGTTAGGCAAGATACTTACCTCAACCACTCAAAAGAAACTTGAAATCACGTCTTTCCACGAATATCTGACTCCCAATGGCCCAAATCTACTCAAATCAATAGCATTGTGTAAATAATACTACAAGCAACTAGTTTAACCAATAAATTCGAAGCTAAAACGCGAAATTCTGAAAATTACCCAAAAAGTTCTCAGGGCCAACGTCTCGAAATCGGGTAAAAATTATATTTTCCGGACACCCATTCACCTACGAGTCTAAACATATGAAAATCTCTCAAGTCGGAGGTCAGAAACACAATCAAAACTCAATAATTTGGTATATGAAGTTTATCCCATTTTCTACCCAAAATTTTCGAAATCAAAGGTTGGATTTAAGATTGGAAACATGGAAATTGGTCTATAATGGATAGAAATCACTTACTCAAATTACCTAGGTGCAAAAGCCTCCAAAAATCGCCTCTCCCGAGCTCCCCAACTCGAAAATGGTGAAAATAACATAAACCCTCGGTTCTGCCCCTTTTCTTCCCAGCAATTCCGCACCTGCGATCCTGCACCTGCGGAACTACCATCGCAGGTGCGAAAACCCACTAAAAAGCCTGGGGTCGCACCTGCGGAAAACTGCTACAACTACGAGGATTGGTGGTTTGGGCTAAGTTCCGCACCTGTGAGCTTCTCACCGCACCTGCGAAAGGTCCATCGCAGGTGCGAGACACCAGAACCAGCAATGGTTCAGCTGTCTCCCAAATTCTAATAACACCCGATGAGCATCCTAAACGTACCTGAGGCCCCCCAAGAACCCGTCCAACCACACACACAAGTCATATAACCTAACACGGACTCTCAAACCACATAAAACAACACTAACACGATGAATTAAACTAAAAATCCATGAAAATTCTTCAAACTTCTATAAACATTAAGTTTTGCATTTAAGGTCTGAATCACGTCAAACTAAGTCTGTTTCTTACCAAATTTCACAATTAACACATATAAATCATATCGAACCTATACCGGGCTTCGGAATCGTAATGTGGGCCTGGTATCACAGGTTTCACCTCAAATTTCATTTTCAAAAACCTTTATATTTTTCAGGAAATAATTTTCTTTAAAAATTCATTTCTCGGACTTGAGACCGCAGAATTCGATTCCGGGCATATGCCCAAGTCCCATATTTTCCTACGGACCCTCCGGGACCGTCAAATCACGGGTCCGAGTCCGTTTACCAAGAACATTGACTGAAGTCAACTTTATTCAAATTTCCAATAAAAAATTTTCATTTTCTCTACTTTTCACAGAAAGGCTTCCCGACTACACGCCCAGACTATGCACGCAAATCAAGGTGAGATAGAAGGAGGTTTTTATGACCTCGGAACACAGAATTAGATAGAATATACGGGATTCCCCTTTTGGGTCATCACAGCTTCGCACCTGCGGATTCCTCCTGCCTTGCCTCTTTTCGCACCTATGCAAGGACCTTCGCACCTGCGGCTCCCCATCAGCAGGTGTGGCCACACCAGTAAAATAACACCAGCAGCTATTTGCTGCAAATTCCTAAGTTTGAACCTCCGCTAACCATCCGAAATCAGTCCCGAGCCCCTCGGGACCCCAACCAAACATACCAACACATCTCGTAACCTCATTTGAACTTAGTCGAGCCTTCAAAACACCAAAAACAACACGAAAACACCATAATTACATCAAATTCAAGCCTATGAACTTTGAAACTTCTAAATTTCGCCAATGATGTCGAAACCAACCAAAACACATCTGATTGACCTAAAAATTTGAACACATATCCAAAATTACATTACGAACCCGTTCCAACTTCTGGAATTCCATTCCGACCCCTATATCCTATTTTCCACTGCCAACCGAAAATCGCCAAAAACTAACTTTCACCAATTCAAGCCTAGTTCTACACCGGACATCAAAACTTCATTCCGAACACACTCATAAGTCCCAAATCACCTAACAAATCTATTCGAGTGATAAAATCCACATCCTAAGGTCGTTTACCAATAAGTCAACTCCCAGTTGACTTTTTTAACTATTAAACTAGTTTAAGAGACTAAATGTCTCTGTTCTCACCACGGCCACTACGAACCCGAACCAACCTACACAACACAACATATACACGCTAAGAAATATATGTTAAAGCAGAAATGGGGGAAACAGGGCTAATTTCACAGAACAACCGGCGGGGTCGTTACAATTGTGAGCTAATTTGAGATGGGGTTTTGAGTTGTAGCTGCTTTCCAAGGTATGTATAACATCTTCTTTATTGTGCCTAAGTTTAGTATTGTGTTGGTTGTGTTGTTTGAGTGAAAAAACATAAGATGCGCTTGAAGGAACATGGGCTACGGTTGTCTTTTTGGTTGGACTATTTTGTGGCTAAATATATGGTTTGTAGTGGATGAAAATCGTGAGAAATAATTTGATAATGTTGAGGTTGATTTTGTTTTGATTTCCTAGGTGTTAATTAAGTTGATTGAAGATTAAAAGATGAAAAACAAGTAATTGACGATAAAAATTAAGGTATTAGATGTATGACGCTGTTTTGGAAGGCATTTTGTGGATGTTTTAAACTAGAAATAATATGGTACATCTAAGTATGATGTTTTGAGGCTTGTAAAATAATTTATGCAATAAGATTTGGATTCAATTTATATCTTGTTATGAGTAAAAATGTGCTTTCCGCTCAATATGATTGTTAAGATAATCGGAGAAACTCTTGGATTATATTGTTGTTGTTGCTATTGTTGGTTATAGTTTTTGTTTTTGGGATGTTGATGACCCTTAGTGGTCTTTGGGGTGCATACGACTAGACAAATAAGATGGTACGACATTATATGTTAACAGCAATATCATTTCACTTGTTGTACATGCAAGAAGTTGTGTTGAGCTTGGTTAAGTAATAAAGAAGAGATCATACATGTATGTTAAGGCTAATCCTTGTTTATTTTGGCATGACCCAAGTAATGATACGTAAACGTATGCTATTCCATAAGTGGTTCTACTCTTAGCAGTTAAGGATGTCTATGTTATTCATTCCTGTAAAGATGATATTCAAGCATGTCTAAGTATGTTCCTAAGTCTTTATTGAGGTATTTGATAAATATGTTAATGTTTATAATATAGTGATACATGCATCTTCATTTACCACCGTGCTACGGCCGGTCTGGCAGACATGCATCTTCATTTACCACCGAGCTACGGCCTGTTGGACAGACATGCATCTTCATTTACCACCGAGCTACGGTCGGTCGGATAGTCATGAATTTACCACTCGGCTACGTCCAGTCGGGAAGTTATGTATCATTATTTACCACCGGTTGGGCAGTTATGCATTTACCACCGAGCTACGACCGGTCGGGAAGTTACCACTAATCAGTTAGGCAGTCATGCATCGATATGGATAATAGCTCCAAAGAGTTTATATATATACATATGAGTATAATAAGTATACATATACGGTAGTACTTCAGAGGGTTTAGGTGATTTTTATATCTCTTTCGTTAATGTTGACTTATTATTATGTTTCAGTTCTGCCTTACGTACTCTGTACATTATTCGTACTAACGTCCTTTTTGTTGTGGACACTGAATTCATGCCTGCAGGTATAGGTAATCAGTTTGACGATCCCTCATAGTCAACGAGGTTAGCATTTAGCGAAGGATTGGTAAGACTCCAATTCATTCGGAGTTCAGCCGAGTCTATAAGTCATCGTGTCACAGTTATGCTACAGAGTTATGGGTAAGCTGGTACCCTGTCCCATTTGATGTCGAATAATCTTAGAGGCTTTGTAGATACACAGGTTCATTATGTACAGTATGTCAGAGACATTGACGGCCTATATATATTCATGTGTTAAGTACGATGGTTCACTGATATAGTGTTTTCCCACTTACAGCTGTACAGTATGAGTTGTGGCCATGTTGGCCCATGATAGTTATAAAAGAAATGAGTTCACCCAACTCGACCTATGTATGTTCTAGTTTTGGTAGAACGATCATGCGTTACAAAGTGGTTCTCTCGGGCCAGCACGGCACCGGGTGCCATCACGCCTCCCCATGTTTAGGGCGTGACAAAGTGGTATCAAAGCAGTTATGTCCTAGGGATTCTACAAGTCGTGTCTAGTAGAGTCTTATTTATGGGTGTGTTGTGCGCAACACTTATAAGAAGGAGGCTACAGGGCATTTAGGATTGTCACTCTTTCTTCTTACTCTAGATCGTGTGGTAGAGATCAGTTATAAGAATTCGATCTCCTAAATCTATTTTATTCGTAATACAACCATACCTACATATAGAAAGATAGTTGGTAAGAGATTGAATGTGGTTATGGAAGATTCACATATGCGCACATACAAGGATAGAGTCGTACAGACTACATGATATAATGTAGCAATAGTTACGAGATAGGAAGGATTCCAACCACAAATCGTGGTGTAAGAGGTAGGCCTAATAGGGGGAATGCCCTAGCCATTGGATTTATTCACAAAACAATTGCCTAGATGGAAATGATAATATTAAAATATTCAAAAGAGCTACGGATTATGAGACTGACATGCGCATGAGTCAACATTCGAGGACGAATGTTCCAAAGGGGGGAACGATGTTACACCCCATGTTTTCGTACGTCGTAAATCAATTGATGTAAACTCAGAAATTAAATTATTTTTGAAAAGTTTATAAAGTAACTTAATCATGTTACCATTGAAGTTACAAATATTTAAGATCATTAATAAAAAGTACCAAGATGGTTGGAAGGCTTAGAAACTAAACGAATCGAAGAAGATAAGTTTTGTCGAAAGTCGACAAGTTTGGAGTTACACCCTGTGCGTCCTAAGGTGACATATAATGAATGTTATACTTGTTAATCCTGATTTGAATAAGTGTAAAGTCATAATATTACTATATATGATGTTTGGATATAAAATATAAAGTTTGGGAAAAATGGATTTAACTTACGGAAAAATCGAGTTAAGATTTTCCTTGTAACGAGCTGTTATGAGAAATTAAATTCGTAAGCTTTATGATGTAATTTTGGGACATATCACTACCAAAATGAAGGAAATGTAACATAGTTTCCAATGGTCCAAGCCATTTATTCATACGACATTGGTTAGAGAAATATGGATTTTTAAAGTAGGGTCGCCAAGTCACGTTGCTGCACTTCGGAGAAACTTGCAGGTTTATAGGCCAAGTTGCGACGCAGTTTTCTATTAATATATTGAGATTTACATGAATATATTTATATTAAATTAAATCCCTATGTTTCTATTTTCCAACTCTACAAACCATTTGCCAATACGATATTGGAGTAGAGAGATACAAGTGTCCGAAGTGGCACTGCTCAAACTGCCAAGCAGGCAGCTTACCCACCTGCTTGGAGAATTTAGGCGGTGGTCTTATCCCCTCATATCTCGTCAACAATACAGATGTTACTCACACAAAAAGCACTCTCAATATCTCTAAAATCATCCCTAACATATCTCAAGATCACAAGAACCAAACTCAAGGAAACAACAACTCAAATTATCATCAAAGATGTTAAAGACTACAAGAGAATACTTCTATGGTGTTGTGATGTGATTGAGGGATATTGTGAGCTAAGTTGAGATGGGATTTAGAGTTTTAGATTCTTTCCAAGGTATGTATTACATCTTATTGATTGTGTCTAAGGTTAATCTTGTGTTGGTTGTGTTGGTTGAGTGAAAAATCATAAGATGCACTTGAAGGAACATGGGATAAAAATTAAGGTGCTAGACGTATCAGGCTGTTTTGGAAGGCATTTTGTGGATGTTTTAAACTAGAAATAATATGGTACATATAAGTATGACGTTTTGAGGCTTGTAAACTAATTTATGGAATAAGATTTTGGTTCAATTTATATCTTGTTATGCGTAAAAATGTGCTTGCCGCTCAATATGATTGTTAAGATAATCGAAGAAACTCATATTGGATTATATTGTTGTTGCTACTATTGTTCGTTATAGTTGTTGTTTTTGAGATGTTGATGACCCTTAGTGGTATTTGGGATGTATTAAAAATAGGGGAGTTGCTGCCTGATTTTCCTTAAGTCATACGACTAGACAAATACGATGGTACAACATTATATGTTAAAGGCAATATCATTTCACTTGTTATAGATACAAGAAGTTGTGTTGAGCTTGGTTGAGTAATAAAGAAGAGATCATACAGGTATGTTAAGGCTAATCCTTCTTTCTTTTGGCATGACCTAAGTAACGATACGTAAACATAATGATATTCCATAAGTGGTTCTACTCTTAGCAGTTAAGGATGTCTATGTTATCCATCCTATAAAGGTGATATTCAAGCATGTCTAAGTATATTCCTAAGTCTTTATTGAGGTATTTGAAAAATATGTTAATGTTTATAATATAGTGATACATGCATCTTCATTTACCAGCGTCCTAGGTCCGGTCGGGCAGACATGCATCTCCATTTACCATCGAGCTACGGTCGGTCGGGTATACAAGCATCTTCATTTACCACCGAGCTACGGTCGGTCGGGCAGTCATGCATTTACCATTGGGCTATAGCCGATTGGGCAGTTATGTATCATTATTTACCACCGGTTGGCAGTTATGCATTTACCACCGAGCTATGGCCGGTCGGGAAGTTACCACTTATCAGCTAGGCAGTCATGCATCGATACGGATAATTGTTCCAAAGATTTTATATATAACATATAAGTATGCATATACAGTAGTACTTCATAGGTTCAAGTGATTCTTATATCTCTTTCATTAATGTTGATTTATTATTATGTTTCAGTTCTGCCTTACGTACTCGGTACATTATTCGTACTGACGTCTTTTTTGTTGTGAACGCTGCATTCATGCCTGCAAGTATAGGTAATCAGTTTGACGAGCCCTCATAGTCGACGAGGTTAGAATTCAGCGAAGGATTGGTAAGACTCCACGTTATTAGGAGTGCAGCCGAGTAAGTCATCGTGTCAGATTATGCTAAAGACTTATGGGTAGGCCGATACGCTGTCCCATTTGATGTCGAATAATCTTAGAGGCTTTGTAGACACACATGTTCATTATGTATAGTATGTCAGAGGCCTTGACGGCCTATATTTATTCATGTGTTAAGTACGATGGTTCGTTGATACAGTGTTTTCCCACTTACAGTTGTAGAGTATGAGTTGTGACCATGTTGGCCCATGATAGTTACAAAAGAAATGAGTTCAGCCAACTTGGCCTATGTACGTTCTAGTTTTGGTAGAACGATCATGAGTTACAAAGTGGTTCGCTTGGGCCAGAACGGCACCGGGTGACAGCCACGCCTCCCCGGGTTTTGGGCGTGACAGGATTCTAGGGGAAAGGCCCCGATAGAGCTCTGAATTGAGTGTGGAGTGAAGTAAGTGTTGAGTTTAACCTTGACTTGAGGGAATTAGGAACCCTTGAACTATGTGCTATTTGAATTTCATGTGTTGAGGCATATATGTGAGGTGACGAGTGCTTATACGCTGCCGAATTACTTGTTTTCCCTTATTTTCTTTTTTTCCTTAATTATCTCATTCCATGTTTAAAGTGTTATATGCTCTAAATGCTTTTCATGCATATTTTCTACCTGTTAATAAGTGTTCTCTCCTATTAATGATGTTAGAGCTTTTCACATTTTCATGATTCCCTGCTATTTCCTTTAATTGACTTACTTGAATCTTCTAATTTTCATTTACTAGACTAGTCTTGCTGTGTAGTATTACTTATGTGAATTACCATGTTGTACAAGGTTTCCTTTCTGGTTCAGCATTTTATTCATTGATCTTAGAATTTCTTGTGATTTTAATTACTTATTTGACTGCACTCATTGGGTATTTGGTACTAATATGGTGGAATCGGGTTGCCACCGCAACAGGTGAAATAAGGGTGGATTGATATGGTGGAATAAGGGTGAACTTGTACTGATACGGTGATACTGATATTGTTATATGGTGGGATCGGGGTGTGCAGTACAACATATATATATTATTTATTGTTGTTACGGTGAAATAAGGGAGGATTTTATGTTGTACAGTGGGATCGGGTTATGCGTCGCAACAACCTATGTGTTTCTATTTCCTTGAGTTGTGTTGATTTTCGGTATTTTCATTTGAAACTCTAAGGATTGGTAATTCTGAACGTCACTGGCTTATTTCTTGAGGCTGTAGCTATTATTTCCAGTTGACTGTCTTATTTTGTTCTGTATTTCCTTTTTTGTCTTTATTATATACTGTGTATCGGTTGTAGTGTGAGTGGCCTGCCTTAGCCACGTCACCACTTTGTCGAGGTTAGGATCGTCACTTATAGAGTACATGGGGTCGGTTGTACTCATACTACACTCTATACTTCTTGTGCAGCTTTTGGATTCGGTCCTAGCGGGAGTTATTAGCATGCTCAAATTGGACAGATCATGGAGACTTGAGGTACAGCTGCGCAATGCCGGTAGTTTCCTTTCAGACAGTTTTATGTTTTTTCAGACCCTTATTTGTACTATTCTAGTAGCTCGTGCACTTGTGACACCAGGTCCATGGTTGTATTAGACATTTGGTTATTTTAGCTTCGGCATATTTACTCTGGATTATTGCAGATATTTTAGTTCTTTCTCATTAATTAATTTAAACTGTTAAAAATAGATAAATTGTTCTAACGTTGGCTTGCCTATCAAGTGATATGTTAGGAGCCATCACTGTTCCGGTGGTAGGAATTTCGGGTCGTGACAATAAGGCAAATAAGATGCAAAGAACAATATAAATATCACAACAGATTCATCAGTGAAGGGGACAACATGAAGTTCAGGTAAGCATGAGTGGTTTAACAATAATGGCTAAACAAAGTAAAAAACATAGTAGTAAATCAGAAAAACAGTTGGACAAACACAAGCACAGACACTTCAAGGTTAGGCTCAAGGTTAAAAGGCAGGTGATATAAGTCATCTTAGTTATATTATTAGGTATTTAACTCAACTTCAAATCTCACAAAAAATTACAGAGGTTCAACAGGACAAAGATGAGCTTACGGAAAGTCAATGAGAATTATGAAGTTCATATTGAACATAAACACATAAGAACTCGAGCATGGAGACTGTTAGAAAACTCATAACAAAGATCAGCAAGTACCAATGACTTAATTGATTATCACTTAAAGAATCATAACAGAAAAAGGTGACCACAAAAAGTCGTCAAAATAACAAAGGATAAATATTAAACATGTCAAACACATACAGAATAATTATAATCTGCAGAACCTATCTCAGTATACTCGTGTCATTTAAAGAGACGAACAAAGAGAAAAGTGAGAAAGAGGTGCTGACCTTTTTAAGGGTAGCAGACCAAACGAACTCTTTTTGTTGCACAAAATCCCCAGAACTCTCGAGTTTAAACTAGCGATAGAACTCAGTAAAAGAGAGGGAAAACAGTAAGAAAGCTAAGACTGGAAACCCTAAATTTCCCAGTGTCTTTGTGTGGTTAGTGTGTAAGGGATGGGGTGTTTGGACTGGGTCAATTCCAAATTGGGTCTGGTATTGGGCTGGAATTGATTTAGGGAACAGCCACTTTGTATTTAATTGAAGAATTACAAATGTTGCCCTTTAATTTTTAAACCTTTTATAATTAATTTAAATAAGCTTAACAATTTCAATAAGATATGGTAAAATTATAATTATTATATATGGTACTAACTATTTAATTAGTTATCTATAAATAACACATATTTTGAATTATGGCACTAATTTCAAAATATTGACATAGTAACCTAAGTCACTAGAAATTAAGGAGTAAATTTGTCAAATTAATTATAAAACCTAAGTAATGCATATGCAATATCCTAATAATCTTAAAATAGTAAATATATTTGTAATTACATAATATTAACTACGTGATTAATTTAAGACTAGTACTTAATTAATTTTAAAAGACAGATATTCATTAATAGAAAATATTTTTAAAGTATTTATTGTAAATTATTAAGTATGAATAAATTAGTTTTAAAATAGAGGGTCAAAATTAGCCGTCAACAAGTACCGATTGTGGTGTACTCATACTATGCTTCTGCATATTTTTGTGCATATCCATGTACTTTGGAGCGTGCCAGATGTTACTTAGTTGCTTGCGTTTCGCTGTGGAGACTTCAAGGTATACTTGCCATTGTGTTCGCAAGCCTCGGAGTCACCTTCTATTGTATTTCATTACTCCTGTTTATTTTTACTCAAGAAAAACATTGTATTTAGAGATTTCTAGAGAACTCAATAGAGCTTATGACTCACTACCACCGGTTTTGGAGATTTTATGACTTCTGTTCCGTTTTGGATTTATTATGGTGTTTTATCGCTTTAAAGTAATATCTTAGTCGTTATTTTTAAAAAATTATCAATGTGTGCTAGGCGTACCTAGTCTTAGAGAATAGGTTCCATCACGACTTCCTAAGGTGGGAATTTGGGTGTTTGGATTTTGTGAGTTTTGTCGGGTTCCGAGGTGCGGGCTAGGGATTGACTTTTTTATTTTCATTGAAGATCGAATCTTTATTATACGGAATCATTTCCTAAGGTCTTTATTCATTATATGAAGTTATTTTGACGAGATTCGGGCCGCCCAGAAGTTGTTTCACACGGGAAAGGCTTCTTAGAGTATTGATTTAGCTTCTGTGAGGTAAGTATCTTGTCTAACTTCGTGGGGGGAACTACCCCATAGGATTTGGTTTAGTTGCACTATTTGGATTATGTGGAAGACATGTACATGAGGTTACAAGTGTGTACACAGGCTTATATGTGGAAATTGACTAGCTTAGACTTAGGCGTCTTATAGGCATTTAATTGATATTGTAATATCATGTTATATCTTCCATTGTCAAGTTTACTCTTATATGCTCTAATTGAAGTTGTTACCTCTTTTATTGTCATGTACCCTTTTATGGTTGAGTTATTCTTATTTGAAGTTGTTATTATGTGTTATCTCTTTTGTTGTCGAGCTTATTCTTCTGTTTCATTGTGTTGGTGTAATTCTTGTTTTGATTTACTTTCCATACTATTGTGTAATTGTTATTGTTTTTTTACTAAGTTTTGTTGAGTAGTGGTCTATGTATTATTGCGGTATTGGTATTGTTGTTATGGAAATGTTGTGGCATATGGGCACGTGTGGTGCGAGTGGTTATATTGTGTTGTTGTGTTCTTGGCACATGTGGTCTTGTTGAGAGTATTATCGGGGTGTTTGCACGAGATTCTAACATGCTATTATTATTATAGATATTTCACATGCGAAGATACAAGGTGGTCTATATACATGTGTTAGGTTTGCGGATATGGCGAGAAAAGGTGGGATAATTATTGATGTACGTGTGGTGAGACAAGTCGGACATTTACTTTATTGTTACGCATGCGACAAGACAAGGGAGACTATGTCAGGGATGATATGTGATGTCCTAGGGGCATATTATTGGTGATATTTGTATGGTGGTGTGACTTCTTTATGTGTTTCATGCATATTACGTAATTTGTTGCGTTGTTTCCCTTGTGTTACTCAGTATCTGATATTACTTGTTGACTTGATCTATGATAGTACACTTGCACATGCATACACCATATTATATTATTTATGCCAGTCCAGGAGTATGAAACTTGATGTTCATTGACCATGTACATGCATTCTTGTATATCTGCCTTCTTTGTGATATGATTTGATCGGTAGCCTGTGATCACATGTTTACTCCTTGTTACCATTTGTTACTTTAACTTTCCATTTAGCTTTATATTAATACTTTGCGCATGTTTTTATATCCAGTAGGTGTCTTGAATTGTACATCATCACTACTCCACTGAGGTTAGTCTTGATACTTACTGGGTACCGATAGTGGTATACCCATACTACACTTCTATATATTTTTGTGCAGATCCAGGTACTTTAGAGCGTATCGGATGTTAGTAAGTTGCTTGTGTTTTGCTGCGGGGACTTCAAGGTAAACTTGACATCGCGTTCGCACGCCTTGGAGTCACCTTCTGTTGGATTTCACTACTACTTCTTATTATTACTCCGAACAGTATTGTATTTAGAGATTTCTAGCAAACTCAATAGAGCTTATGACTCTATACCACTGGTTTTGGGGATTTTATGACTGTTGTTCCACTTTGGATTTATTATGGTATTTTAGCAGTTTGAAGTAATGTCTTAATCGTTATTTCTGCTAAATTCTTAATGTGTGCTACGCTTACCTAGTCTTAAATACTAGGTTCCATCACAACTTTCTAAGATGGGAATTTGGGGTCGTTACAATTGTACTACGTTAAAGACGTGTACATGATATGATGAGTGTGTACACGGTCTTATGTATGAAAAATTGATCGAATTAGACTCTTAAGCTATTAATATGCCTTGAATTGATGTTTTTGTTATGTGAAATACATTTACTGTTAAGTTATTCTGTGTTTAATTGTGTGTTGTTGAAATTCTTGTATACACTGTTGTTGAGTCGTGGGTTATACTTTGTTGTTGATTTGGTATTGTTGTTTGGGAAATGTTGTGGTGTATGTGCACGTGAGGTGTGATGTGATTGCTCTGTTGTGATTGAGATGCGCATGCGGCAGCATAAGGGTGGTGTGAATTGATGTGCATACGGCAAGGTAAGGGGGATTTATGTGTGTGTTACTAGTAAGGGAAATACTTGATTATAAAGCACACTCGGCGAGATAAGGGGGCTTATACGTGTGAAGCTATTTCGGGAAAAATATTTTTAAAATGTGAATCTCATGCGGCATCATAAGAATGATGTCACGACCCCATTCCCGCTATAGGTCATGATAGCGGCAAACGTCACCGATAGGCAAGCCAATAATGAACTACCAACTTAATTAATCATTTTATTACTTTTGAAATCATGAAATTTTTATTAAATTAAAAAACTAATGCATTGAAAATCATGGATACATACAATATTAGTAGGATATAAAATAAAAGGGTGAAATATTAAGGAAAACCATAAACATCTACTGAAATTTTCCAAAACCCGGTGTCACAAGTGCATGAGCATTTAATAGGAAATATAATACTACTACAACATATGTATAGATTGTAAACTAGATAGGATAACATAAATTAATATGAAGGAGAATTTGTATGCTGCGGATCATAACATGGGATACATCTCACCGTAAAGTTCTCGTAATAGCTACACCTTTACGCCCAAGTGACTATTCAAAATATATACCTGCACAATAAGTGCAGAAGTGTAGGACGAGTACGTAAATCAATGTGCACCCTGTAAGTATCGAGCCTAACTCCGAAGAGGTAGTGACAAGGGGTCGACATCATCACTTACTAGTGGCCCAATAAATCAAGTACAGTAAAAAGCAGATAGGCATAAAGTATGGTAAGTAAATAGTAAAAACATATATAGGTACATAATACGATTCACAACTGAACACTAAACACAAAGTCCTCGTATATTGGATACTACCTCGAATGGAATACATAATGGTCAACACCAGGTAAAAATTCACATCTCAAGTAAGAAAACTCATGGGTACATTGACTTCTTATCGAACATTATGCACGATTCTGCCGAGGTAAGCGGCCTGATCCTATAAGAGTGTTTCTTAGAACTGTCAAGGCGAACGGTCCGATCCCATAAGAGTGTGTTACAATATCCTGTCAAGACGAACGACCCGATCCCATAAAGCTGTTTAACAATAATCCTGTCGAGGCAAGCGGCCCGATCCCATAATAGTATGATACATGATACTGCCAGGGCGAACGGCCCGATCCTATAAGAGTATTGTTGAGGCGTTCAGCCCGATCCCATTAGAATATGAAACTTTAACGGTCCTTGAACCCTCTCATGAAATATAAGTGTGAGTTGTGAATTTCAAGAAAAGTTCGGATGGATTCGCACAATGCGGGAGAATTCCATAAGGGAAGTACAATTTCTACGTCTAATCAAGTAACTCGTCAAGTATCTAAAATAGCATGTCCATTAATCAACATGATTCTAGTCTCGGACTGTAATGTGAATTAAAGCATTTAAACACGCAAGAATAACTCAAATAGTACAATTAAAGCATTGTATGCGACTAAGTCTACCTGGACAATAACAACAACAACAACAACAATAACATCAAACCCACTATGTTCCCAACAGGTGGGTTCTGGGGAGGGTAGTCTGTACGCAGATCTTACCCCTACCTAACAGGTAGACAGGTTATTTCCAATAGACCCTCGGCTCAGGAAGGGTAAGAAGAAGAAGAGGAAAGCAAGAAAGGAAGAAAGAGGGAAGAGAAAAGAAAAAGGGAGATATAAAGGATAAGTAGTACAAAATAATAGCAACAGGGAATACAATACCTGAGGCGAACAAAACCACATAAAGTAATAAAAATCTAAGAATATGAAGGTACATGCGTGCTACTAAGACTATCGGTGAGCAACTAAAAACTACCCACTAACCTTCTACCTTAATCCTCGACCTCCACACCCTCCTATCAAGGGCCATGTCCTCGGTGAGCTGAAGCAGCGCCATGTCCTGTCTAATCACCTCTCCCCATTACTTATTAGGCCTACCTCAACCTCTTCTCAAACTCGCAATGTCCAACCTCTCACACCTCCTAACAGGAGCATCAATGCTTCTTCTCTTAACATCTCCGAACCATCTCAGTCTTGACTCCCGCATCTTGTCCTCCATGGAGGCTACTCCCATTATGTCCTGGATAGCTTCATTATTAATCTTATCTCTCCTGGTACACCCACACATCCATCTCAACATCCTCATTTCTGCTACTTTCATCTTCTGCACGTGGGAATTCATGACTGGCCAACACTCAGCCCCATACAGCATAGTCGGTCGAACCACCACTCTATAAAACTTACTCTTAAGTCTTGGCGGCACATTCTTATCACATAAAACATTGGAAGCGAGCCTCCACTTAATCCATCCCGTTCTGATGTGATGTGCGACATCTTCATCAATATCCCGGTTACCTTGGATAATAGACCCGAGATACTTAGAACTCGATCTCTTTGGGATAACTTGAGCATCAAGCTTTACATCTATGTCTGCTTCATGGGTCCCGTCACTGAATTTGCACTCCAAGTATTATGTTTTGGTTCTACTCAATTTGAAACCTTTAGACTTCAAGGTCTATCTCCAAACCTCTAACCTCGCGTTAACTCCGCTTCGCATCTCGTCAATCAACACTATATCATCGGCAAATAGCATGCACCAAGGCACCTCCCCTTGGATGTGTCGCGACAGTACATCCATCGTCAAGGAAAATAAAAGCGAGCTAAGAGTTGATCCTTGGTGCAACCCCATCACCATAGGGAAATGCTCCGAGTCACCACCCACAGTTCTCACCGAGTCTTAGAATCATCATACATATCGTTAATCATCCTAATGTATGCTACTGGAACACCGCTAGCCTCCAAACACCTCCATAGGACCTCCCTCGAGACTTTATCGTACGCTTTCTGATGGTCAATAAACACCATATGCAAGTCCTTCTTCCTCTCCCTGTACTTCTCCACTAATCTCCTTACCAGATGAATCACTTCCATAGTCGAACGCCCCGGCAGGAATCCAAACTGATTCTCGAAAATAGACACGCACCTCCTCACCCTGGCCTCCACCACCCTCTCCCAAACCTTCATAGTGTGACTCAACAATTTGATACCCCAATAATTGTTGCAATTTTGGATACCACCTTTGTTATTATAAAGCGTAACCATCGTACTCCACCTCCATTCTTCGGGCATCTTTTTCGTCTTAAAAAGAATTAAATAGCCCAATGAGGCACTCCAAACCTACTCGCCCCGTGCTCTTCCATAATTTCACAGGGATTTCGTCTGGCCCCATCGCTCTGGCCCTATACATCTTACGCATCGCCCCTTCCACCTCCTCAACCATAATCCGCCTACAGTACCCAAAATCCCGCTGACTCTCGGAGGCTCAAACTCACCCAGCATAATACATTTATCCCCTCCTCGTACAACAGTTTATGGAAGTATGTCTGCCATCTTCTCCTAATAAGTTCCTCGTCCATAAATACTTTGCTATCCTCGTCTTTGATGCACTTGAATTGGTCTAAGTCATGTGCCTTCCTCTTCCTCACCTTGTCCAACCGTTACAACTTATTGTCCCCGCCTTTGCCCCTGAGATCCTCGTACAAACGAGCAAACACCACGTTTTTAGTCGTCATAACTGCTAACTTTGCATCTTTCTTTGCCTTTCTACAATACTCCCGATAGGTCCTTTTTTCCTCCTCGTGTGTGTCACACCTCCTTTTACCCCCGGATTGATGAAGGGTAATAAGGGAGTTTTTCAATTAAATTGACATTATTCGAATTTGGGATTTATTTTAGTTTTCATAGTCGCCACCCACATTTTTGACGATGCTCCGGGACACCGTTTTATTTTAAAATCCCAAACCGAGGAAATTTTGACTCTGTTTTAATTTGTCTGCGACCAGAAATCCGAGTAAGGAATTTTGTTAACCCGGGAGAAGGTGTTAGGCATTCCCGAATTCCGTGGTTCTAGCACGGTCGCTTAACTATTAATATTTGGCCTAATTATCTAATTATTTACGTATTTTTAGCCTATTGTGCGTTTATCCTTTTTAATTTTTTAGCCGCTTTTGACGTTTATGGAATTATTGTGAAACAAGTCACGATGTCGTACACTTGTCATTTGTGTACATGTTGCAAACCGCGCCACATGAAATGCACCCGTGATTACAGCATGTTTATTTTAATTATAATTTGAAGTTGAAAATGGGGACATGAGTTGTCGCACCCGAGTGTAGATTACGTAGTCAAGACTATGGTCGTGACGATTTTATAGTGCCTATTTGAGGCGGTGTTTGATTATTCTTTAAGTTTTCTATTTGAAGGAGAATTTAAGTATTAAGATCAATTAGGACGTTTATGGATTTATCTTAGGCAAGTCACGATGGCGTGCACTTGTTGTTTTTGAACACATGGCAAACACGTCACATGAAATGCACCCGTGGTTGCTATGTGCATTTTTATTAATTGTTTAGAGTTGAGGGTCGGGGGCATGAGTCGCCACATCCGAGTGTAGATTACATAATCATGACTATGCCACGGGAATTGTACCCATGGTCACGATGTTTATTTATTATCACGTCTAAAGAAACTAGCAACATTTAAGAGATTTACGATTATTGTGAAGGACATTAATTATGGAAAGTATTGTGGAAGAATTCAGCCATTTAAAAGTTTCTTAGCTAGTCCATTGGATCACTAAGATGTTGGAGAAAATTATGTGATCTACTAAATTTATTATCGGCGAGCTTTATAGAAACCCACATTGATTAGGACCCAAAATTATTCAAAAGGGCCAGAACAAATCCTTATTGTTGGAAAACAAATTCCATCAGCTCATTAAAGATTCTGACACTAACCACTAACTTTCCAACTTAATTAATCTAACAATTTAATAAATTCATTCAAGAACAAGGGTCACATACATCACAAAAAAATAGATAAACTAATTAAAGTAAGCACAGATCAAAACATTGAAAGGAGATACACTTACCTACAACAACTTTCTCGCTTTCATACTCCATAATCTAATAATTGATTATTAACATAGAATGAAACAACTAAAATATACGTATTTATGAATTGTGTACAATTGTGCGCCATATTATCTGTGTGTATGTGTACATATGCAGAAACCAAAGATCACTTCACTATGCTAACTTTCAGATCTACAGCAAACTAACATATGGAATCATATCAAAAACCTCAGCATAATCACAACAAAAACAATCCAAAAAAGAACATGTATTCTAATTCTGAACTCAAACTCAAAAAAAAATGTAAACTCAAAGATTAGGCCAAGCTAAATTCAATAATTAACAAAAGGATCGACCATCTATTATTAAAAAAAAATACTCAAAGCAGCAACGCCGCCAATATAAACACAAAGTTAACTCAAATATTAAACAACATCCATTCATGCCTAAGTTTATTCAAGCTCAAAAAAAAAATATAATAACCATAAAGGAACGGTTAAAGACCGACCTTTATTGATGAACAAAGCTGACAATTTACAACTCAATCAGAACAAATAGAGCGATGGCCGTCGGACTAGAGTACTGAAGCTGTTATTTGAGAAGAGAGAGATCTTGTTCTCAACAGAAGCGAAAACGACCACGGACGGAACCTCGTTGGAAACCTCGAAAATGACAAACAGCAGCTCGTCCTCTCAGATATGTTTTTTTTTTGTTCATATATTGTGCTCTATTTTTCTTGGTTTAATGGAGGTTTATAAGGGCTATTTTTTGCTGTGTTTTTGAAGCCGGGAAAAATAGGAAAATTAAAGGAGAAGATAGTTATTTCAAAGTGTGTTTTTGTGCTGGTTTTGTCAGGTTTCGCTGCTGGTTTTCGATGATGCTTTGGGTAGTTATTTGAGCTTGATTTTTGCTGGAATTTTATGGAGAAAGAAGAGAGTTGGCCGCTGGTGGAGTGTCAGGCAACGAAGGGGAGGAGGTCGGCGATGAAGAAGAAGAAGATAGGCTTGGAGGGGGTGTAAGGGTGATGGGATGCTGGCGGCAGAGGCTTTAGGGTGAGGGTCTGTCCAGGTTCCCTTGTTGAAGATGATAGGGTCATAGAGATGAGGAGGAAGAAGATGAGTTCAGGGGAGGGGTGCGGCTGCCCCTTATTGTGTGTGTAAGGGTGTGTTTTTCAGGTGTAGTCTTTTTGCTGATGGTTGTAAGGTATAAGAAGGAGTATTTTAGGTTCGTGGGTATTGGGCTAAAGGGAATGGGCTTGGGAATTGGGTTGGGTCCAGGTCTGGTTTTGATTTTTGTTTTGGGCTAGGAAGACTAAAAAAAGATATAATGTGTTTATAAAAATGAAATAAAAACTACTCTTAATTTAATCAAAATATATTACTAAAATAAAACTAAATATTAAAAGTGAATCTATTTTCTTATAATTTTAGTTTTTGTGATAAAATAAAGTAAAAACTAGTTAAAATAGCGATATTAGACCTAAACTAAATATTTAAATGCTATACTGTGTAAAATCACGGGGAGGCTCAAAAATTCCATGTTTACAGCTGCCCCTCTTTGACTGGAAACGCGAAGAGTTTTCAGACAAAGAACAACAAGACATGTTTTGACCTGACCTTTATTTAAAAGTGTAGAAAACTTAGGAAGGAGGATGTGACTGAGTCCTGGTTTTGGACATCCTACATATCTCGGGTTATAAGGGAATTAGGTCGCGTGTAGTTCAAGGAGTTTTGGAGTGATGGAGTGGGTGGAGAGGATGAGGGACTCTAGTGAGGTGCCGTTCCGTCGAGGTTCCAGTCCTCGGTCCCATTATTACATCAAAATCAAAAAGAAAAGACTAACTAAGCCTATCAGCTACGAGTTACAAGATCCCTATCTATGAGTCTTCTGAAGCTTGGTCTTGAGTCTTGGCTCGTTCTTCATGCAGACTCTGATCTGAATCTTGATGCTTGCTGGCTGCAGGTGCTAGTTCATTCTTC